>NMRB01001996.1:19726-50515 GCA_002633025.1 Notospermus geniculatus | reverse complement strand
GTTTTCCAGTTGCGGAGGGCACTGTGGCTCCCCTTCTGGTCTAGGCCTTGTTTTTTCCCTCCCCTTTCCCCCCTTTTTTGCTCTAATCCTCATCGCCTTATTCTTCTCATTGCTCAGTGATTTGCATTATCCATTCTGTTTTTTTCCTACAAATCTGGAAGTTGACTTCCTTTATATTCCTTTACCTTTGTGCATCTTTTCGCTTTGTGCTTGTTATGTATTACACATGTCATATTTATTAATTTATAAACTTTCTTTCAGCCAAATGAAGCTCTGCGCCAGTTGCTTACACTCTGCTTGTGGTCAGGCTGAGAGGCCCTGCAGTTATTCAACCCTTCTTTTCAGCTGAATTAGTTTCTCCTTAATTATTGTCCAGCGGCCACCCGTGGGGCTTGGTCGCTATTCTTTCCTGAATTGCTTGTTTGTCCTGTCTACACAGGCAATGTAGTTCTACATTCGGGTTTCAGCTCAGTCTTTTCTAGAGTTTCAGATTGTAAAGTTCCACTTGAAAGACCCCGGTTGGGGTCGAAAATTCGTGAATTCTGGCGATTGACTTCTTGTTTATTATCATTTTGTGTGTCAATTTTGTGCTTTTTGTACCTTGGATGTGACATAACAATTCATGGCATTAGTCTCTGTGGATTGATAAAAATTCAAAAGCTTACAATGAGTGGAGTCTCCCTTTAAAAGAAGACAGCTTCTTCAAATTCAACATTTTCTCCTCATACGTCAGCGTTATTATCTTGTTCGTCATGTTCGTTATCTCAAAATGAAGCGTTAAGTTGAATTTTATTGCTCGATTAAGAGTCTTTGATTAAAATGATGATTTCTTCATTCGATGGCGATACCATCGCCGCAGGTGATCTCCGATAAATTACAGATGAAATAGCATCAAGTCCAGATCTTTTAACGCCCCACTGTATTGAATTTGAAAAGCACAAATCATCGCCGCGATTCTCGACGTCAGTGTAGTGTAAATGCACTACGCTCCATCTGAATACATTAGAGCTCTCCCTGTCGTTTTTTTTCTAATCTGTGCTGAAAACTAGGCCTTGATTCTCTGAAGTTGGTATGGAGGCAAGCATTTTGGGCACCTAATGAGGCTATGAAACCTCTATGTGCACTCTCTTAACATTTTGAAAATATCGTAAAATTCAATACAGCGTGGCTTTAACTTCTAGAAACTCATTGTGGTAACCTCATGAATAATGATGCAGAGATTTTGAAGTGGAGTGTTGTCAAAATTCGATTTTGTTCATGAACTAACACGCTGTATGACGTCACATTCCCATGACGACGCGATGCCGCCATATTGGCTGTCAATATGTCAAGCGTCATCACGGAATCAACACAGCGTCAACACAGAGATCGTGACGTCAAAATGTCATGACGTAGTTTAGACGTCGTCGCCGGCCATTTGACGGCCAAAACGGCCGATTATTTGCAGTCACGTGACCACTGTGATGTCATTGAAGAAACTCCATCACATGATATTTCCACGCTTCTGTTCTTTAGTTCTAATATACACGTTCGAGGCACTACGCAGGTAGTCAGTAGGCCTCTGTAATGTATATAGTACAGAACGTATCACAACGTGAAACTTGAAATTCCATCATGTATATTCATAAAATCGAAAACTGGCGGGAAAATCCCGTGCGCGGCTTAAAGGAGCCCGGTATTATTGTCACTTTTCATGACAGCCGGCGCCACTTTCGCCGTGCGCGCCACTCTCCAACCCCAGGGACTAACTAGTCGGCGAATGGACCCGATGTACTACGTAGATTTTCAAATGTTTTTGTAGTGCGTTTTGCTGCAGCTAGGTGGCCCCTCTACGTCGGCAGGCAATATAACGCTAAGAGATCACATACCGTGCTCCTTTAAAGGGCCTCTAGAGGTAGCTTTTTAGGGCATAGTGATATTGTGGTGCATATTTAGCATAAAGGTTTAACTGCGAACGTTGAGCTTACTGAGGGATACACTTCATGCGTTGCCACCAGATGTCTCTCAATGCCTGAATTATAGCTTTACGTAATAGGTAGGCGCTTCAACTTTTTTTGTGGTGAAGGGGTACATGAACCTGTCAACTTGATGCTTTGAATTCCATTTTTGAGGATAACAGAGCTATATTCAGCACAATCAGCGTTCCACGTGCAAATGTACGTTAACCTATTCAAATGTACACAGATGACCCTGCGCTCACATCGTTCGTGGGGTTCTCATTATTTCAGTATTTTGTTATCATAAGATCAACTAGTCGGAATTCAACAAAATTTGCAGTAAAGGTGCAGAAGGGTCTCGCCTATCATATGGAAGAGTCAGAATGCAAATCTGTTGAGGTTTAAAGGGATACCGTCCACATTCATAAAATGCTAAATTTTTAAGTTGAACCTTTATGGTTGATTCCTTTATGATATTAGTGAGCTTCTGCAAGCGCCCGGTTAGGCCATACGACTACGTTTATCTATTGTTTGGGTGCACTCGCACAATAGATAAACGTAGTCGCAGAGCCTAACCGGGCGCTTGCAGAAGCTCACTATTGATATGATTACAAGTACTAACACAGAATTGGTGTCATGAGATCCAACTTTGGCATCATTTTTGAAGTACATTTATTTGATCAATTTGGTCAGCATTTTATCCACAATTCATGAGTTCATGGTTACTAGCGCCACCTGTTGTGTAGTGGCTGTACTGTTAGTAGCCAAATAGCATGCTGCCCCTAGAGTCCCTTTAAGACACAGTAGAGTATGAAATTTTAATCTTAACGAGTAAGCAGATGGTTTCAAAAATCCGGGCAAGTGGCATAGTATTTCATTTTTAAAAGGTTATTTTGCAGATTTCAAACAATAGAAAAAAATTCAAGGTATGTCTACAAACATGAACCACATCTCTCGTGAGGGAGTAACATGTACCGCTACCGACCGTCTTACAGGTGTCAAGTGAATACACAGTAGGCCTACACATCGTGGGGAATCAACTTATTTTTCAAGGTTATTTTTGTTCTCTTTTAGTATCAACCGACATGGGGTGGTTCATTCTCAAACCCGGACAAATATAACATCGAATCTGGTTTTGATTCCCCAGTTGGTACAGTGACGCCGGTAATAACTGGTGTTCCTATCCGCAGTTATCACACGCCGCTGTGTTCGAGTTCGGACTCGAACCGCGGGTTCGAGACTGGTAGGAAGCTGTGTCTTGCACCGTATAAACCTGTTATTATTTCATGCCCATTGATATCTTAAGAATTTCTGGAGAGGAAAAATCATCGAGCTTGTATAGTTCTTGGTTCCAAAATGGATTCGAATATGACGAAAGCATTGCAACTGAATTTAACAACATCGCTTCGTGAGTTCAAATGTTTGTCTGGGTACAGACTGAAGACCATTGACGGTCTGATCACCCATCTTAAATTCATTCTCCAAGGGCCGATGATGCTGCTGATCGTGCCCCTGGGCCTCGTCGGGAATTCTTTGGCCTTCGTAGTCTTCACGAAAGAAAGGCCTTACACATCGAGATGTATCTTATTCCGAGCATTAGCCGTCGTGGACAGCATCAATTTGATCATGGAATTTTTCCGTAATACAATGAAACGAATGCATTATCACTTCGTGTTGATGAATACCTTCATGGAATTTCACAACTTGGCCTATGGGTATCTTTACGCCATCCTTCGGTTTGCAAAGACTTCGTCTATCTATCTTGTTATGTACGTTGCCTTGGAGCGGTACATAGCTGTGTGCAGGCCACTACAGGCTGCTGTATTTTGTACAAACCGCAATGCATATATTTCTGTCGCCTGTATACTTCTCGGTTCATGTGTGTACCGCGTCCCAATCATATTTGGTTATACAGTCTACTATAAATACGATCCTTGTGTGGAAAGAACGCGGCCGAAAGAGCGCCGTTCCGCGTTATACAATAATCTTGCATACAACACCGGATATCTTAGTATCATGCACGTGGTTATGAATTCAATTATTCCCATCTCCTTTCTTTTGGTAATTACCATCCGCGTGATAGCTACTCTCAGAAAGCGAAGTCAGGACCAAATGAAGCTCAATTCAGGCATCCGTACGAAACAGGCCGACACAGCCACAACGATGGTGTTAGGAGTTGTAATATTATTCATTGTCCTGGAAACGCCCGATGCTTTATTCCAAATAAGCTCCCTAATTCTTAGTTACTTATCGGTCTCGCCGGTAAAGGGAACGATTTTATACTATAGTTGGTATTGCCTGTATTACATTTCCCATTTTTTGTTTCAGTTGAATGCTTTCGTGAACATTTTCATATACAGCGCTACAAGTAGACAGTTTAGAGCTGGTTTAAGGGGGCTATTTCGTTTTTCGTCCAATACTCGCAAATCTAGCCGCAACTAGTTGCCCAATCTGGCATGCCGTCAGCGATGATTCCACGTTTTAGATTGCTCCACCTTAAAGCTGACCTATGCCCATTACCCCACCGCACAGAGTGACAAAAAATACCTTCCGCGCCACAGCGCGGCAAGTAGGCTAAGTACAAATGCCCTGGCCATTCTTCAAACGACATCTGCAGACAGGTTCCCGTCTTTGCCGCTCCACGGCGCTACTCTCCGCGGGAGTCCAGCGCGGCAAAGATGGGAACGACATGGGCGTACGCTGGTCTGAGCCTGGGGAGGTTCACATTTTTGTGAAAGCGGAACTCCTGCAGCCTAGGCCTGAAATTTGCTGAAGAGCAAGTGCGCTCCGAAGGGGGGGGTTGGGGGGACCTCCCCCAGAAAATTTTGGAATGTAGATGCTCCGAGACGTGATTTCAGTACTATTCTTAGCCAAAATTTACATGATTACAAGGTTGATTTTTTCTGCTAGCCCAGAGCGGAAATCTCCTGCTGCTGCGGGGGGGGNCCCCCCCCCCCCAGCGTACGCCCCTGAACCAGTTTACTCAACAGGCGATATCGCAAACGTTCGATCTTGTCGCCAGCGAGCAAAATCGTCTAATGACGCCAGGTGTACACTGGAAAGCGATCCGTTGAATCTTCTCGCCAGCGATTGTCGTCCAGTATCTAACATGTTAGATTTTGTGGCGAGAGGAATCGCTTGTCGCCGAGCATATTGCCTGGTGTGCTGGGAACGGCGATGGCGAGAAGCGATAGGAAAGCCAATCAGCATTTGTGCTCATATCACATGGTTTCAATAACGGCAGCCTCCATGGAACAGGGGACTACCGAGCAGCAGGCGACATAAAACCCTTTTCTACTAGCACAGTTTATCCGTGCTCGACCCGGGCCGAGCACGGCATGCTTTATGCGGACCGAGCAGGCCGTTAAAGACAGGCCCACATTGACGGCAAATCTCAATGCGGTAGGGGTGATTTTAGAGTCGACTGACCCGGCTGATTGACGAGTCCAGCAGCATTGGGTCAGTCGACTTTGAAAACACCCCTACCGCATTGAGTTTTGCCGTCAATCTGTGCGTCTAGCGTCAGCGGAAAAGGGGCTATTGACAGAGTTGTTGGAAGAGAAGCCGTGCTCTGCAGACACAAGAAGGGCGTCGCCTTGTCTGCGGTGGCTCGCAAGTCGATCCCTGGCGATATCGCCTGTGACTGGTTCCCATCTTTGCCGCTCCACTGCCGCGGCGCTCATTCCACTTTGTTTAGCGGAACGCCGCTGGAGTGGTGCGGCAAAGACGGGAACCAGTCTAGTGAAGCGCCGCTGGACTGGCGCGCAACGATGGGAACCAGTCTGTATCGCCTGGTGTGTGCTGCTGGCTTTAAAACTCCTTTAGAACGACGGTAGTTGTCATAAAACTACTTAAGTCTAAGTGTGATACTTATATTTTGTTCAACACAAAAGATAAGTACCACACTTTGACTTAAGTATGTTTATGAATATGGACCCATGCCTTCACGGTTCAGTCACTCGGCTCTTCAATCTTTAGCCCAAGGCCACCACGTGCAGCTGATTTTTGTGTCCTTTTGGGTGAAACAGCTGTGTTATGGGACAATCTCTCCTTAATTAGTACTTGTGGCAAACGTGATCTCGTATTCGACGCAAGCCAAGGATTCCCCTTTTTATCCATTTATCAGTAGCCAAATCCACTTACCAGGCTACAGTTACAAAGACCTATCCGACGATGATGATCATGGCAGAGATAATTGGAAGCATCAACAACGAGTGGCACATTGGCAAGTGCCGCGGGTGTCAAAGACACTTTGTCCATGCCTTGGGCAGGCCATGCGCCATTCTGAAAGGCTTAGGAACGCTGTCTCGCCATAATCAGACTGGGCCGTCACGCTGTACCGTGGTCGATACGTGCACGTGACTTTGTCGCGCCAAACCGCGCAATGACTGTACAAAATACATGTACAATATTTGTTTTGGCAGAAAACACCTACAATCCTGCGTGGAGGGGACGGAAACTTCTCACCGTAAATTTATACAATTTTTGTCAATTATAAAGATGCAAGAATTCACTGTGTCATACTCACGTTTAACGATTTTACAGGCAATTTTAGACCGAAATTTACCTTCTCTCGACAGCCCTAATGGCAGGCCTGCCATGCCTACCTGCATTATATGTCATTTTCGGCGCCACAAACGCCTGCATAGCTTGACATTCAGTTCAGGTATGTAGTAGATAAGATGATAGAGAATGCATTTGGACAGGTCATTTCAAAATGACGCTTTTTAACGATTGACGCTTTTTTGAAATCAGACGTGCTAAAGTCTCTTATCTTCGGGTGGCTTCGGTTAGCCGCGATTGTTGTAATCTTCACAAGTAAACTATTGTTGTAGACGTTGATTTCAACTGCCACTTGATATCACGCTGCAGCGCGACCACGATTCCCACCNATATATAAATAGTGTTTTACTTTTTACACACTCCTTCATCAAGCTTATTAAAATTGTACATACATGTAAAGGAATAGGCCCAAATTAATGGGATGTTGTTTATCAAACACTTTCTTTGATCAAAAGTGTTACATCTTCATACAACACAGGTTTTTATAGGGAAATTCATTGTGGAATGACTTGACGCTATGTGTGGGAAGAAACATGAGATCAGCGGACAGCTATGAAGAAGTGGTATACACGCTTCGTAAAAACAACAGGAAGTGACGTAAATGGAGGAGGCTGCCATAACAACCGTGCAAACATGGAATTTCACTTTCACAGTTTCTTGGTAGGCCTAGGTTTTTAGATCAATGTTCACATATGGTTGTCAACAAGTACTGACATGTAATTCAATGGCACTTAAAGATAATATACCCCGAGTTATTTCGCGGGCCACGAAATTCGCAATGTTTATCAACAAAGATGATGTCATTGTTTACATCACGTGGCCCGATCCATTCATAAAATCATTGTTGTGTTGACATGCGCTGAAGGCCACTAGTTTTAACATCAACAGCGCAGCTTGCCTCTGTCTGATTGGCTACTTCGTGAATATAACGCCGCCATGTTTGTTCTCGCTTTGAAATCAAAATGGATTAGAGAAGGCGTTGAAATAGGCCTGCCAAGTAGGCCTAGGTTTAAGGCTTTCAAACGCGACATTCTAACGGTGTAGGGGAAGAAAACAAGCAATGTGATATGTTGATGACGAGAGGTTTGCAGTTTGGCTGCTTGATGCAACAAGATTTGCCAGCAATGCCGTCGACCAACTGCAGCGGCAATGGACACTGACACATACAATGTAGATATGATGTACAAGTAGATGTACACGATGTACCTACGCAGGGATACTTCAGGCGAACACATTCCCGAGCATTCAGGCCTACAGAATCCCCCTCGGAAAGTATCCAAAGTCTCTGCTTGGATGCTGACAGATATCTTTTCCTGCATTCCTACATTCGACAGCCCCAGAAGTGCTGACAGTTCTCGGAATCCTTCTTCGAGTGGTACTTATCAGCAAACACAGTCAGACATAAGGCCTAGTCATGATAGTAGTGACGTCATTTCATTGATGAGCGCCACAGCGGAGATTTGAGTAATTAATTCTACGCTGCAGTGTTTGTAAACATAAGAGCTTGTCAACAATAACAGTAAACAAGGAATCCGGGGTATATTATCTTTAAGTGACTGTGTTGTTTCATTTCTTTGATGAATACAGAGCGGAATTCGTCGACGTCATGTCGTCGTTTGGCATTGCATGCACTGCAGTGCCAGTGCACATGTAACTAAGGCTAACTCGGGCTGAGGTTGCCGGTCGCCTGCTAGGCCTACCGACGTTACACCTGTACGAATTGTAGGCATAAGATGTGCAGGCTAGGCCTACTACATGTACTAGCCTAGGCCTACTACACGGCTACCGGCGGTAGGTCGTGTGGCCTAGGCCTACGTTCATGATCATGATCAGCAGCAGCAAATCCTCCATTTCCGTCACTTGCTGTTGATTCTAAGTCCATTAAAAGGGGGCAGCACAATTATAGGAAGCGTGTATAAGAAGGATACGCGATAAGTCGGAGATCTCAACCTCCCTATTGTCCGGCTTAATGCCTTATCCCCGCTGTACACGATCAAATTTTTCACCAATTTTTTGGGCCAATTGGGGCTTCAGTGTATAAACCCGCATGTACAGTCATTGACATTAGTTTATCTACACCTACTACCTTGAATATTTCAAATACTACTGGGCCAATTTTAACACGGTTTGTACCACATCAAAGTATATAACCTTGGTCATATTTCTGCATCAAACTTTTGGAAATTTGGAAATATCATAATTATGTAACACCTCATTAGAAGAACCACTAAAAATCAACATTTTTATTATGGAATTTTTTTGTGACTTTTGTTACAGGGTTGATAGACTGAAAGTTTCTAAGGATTTTGAGCTCTGTTTCGTCATAATATCTTGAGTGGTTGCTGAGATATTTGAGATTATCACAATTTCGATATTTTGAGAATTTCCAATTTTTCAAAAAAATTTGATATTAGTAGACAGAGCTCACCTAGAAACGTAAGAGAATGAAGATTTGGAACTTTCATCGTAAACTGGTTGGAAGTTACAGCTGTCTTAAGTTAAAGAGTTTAGCATATCAACATATTGATATTCTGAAAATATGAATATCTCGGCCCAGTTAAAGCAAAAAGTTCCAAAATTTTGTAAGCCCATATTCTGAGGTTAGCTTTAACTAATGACATCAAAATTTCCTGAAAAATACGAAAATCTCAAACTATCAAAATTTTGATAATCTCAAATATCTCAGCAACCACTTGAGATATTTTGATGAAACAAAGCCCAAAATCCTTAGAAAGTTCCATTCTATCAAAACTGTAACAAAAGTCACAAAAAAATTCCATAATAAAAATGTTGATTTTTAGGGGGGTTTCTAATGAGCTATTACATAATTATGATATTTCCAAATTTCCAAAATTTTGATGCAGAAATATGACCAAGGTTATATACTTTCATGTGGTACAAACCGTGTTAAAATTGGCCCAGCAGCATTTGAAATATTCAAGGTAGTAGGTGTAGATAAACTAATGTCAATGACTGTACATGTAGGCCTTTATTGAGCATATTCAGAAAATTGGATGAAAAAATTGATCGTGCACAGCGGGCATTACAGGTAAGTAGGCCTACATACAGAATACATGTAATTTTAGAAATTGGGTAACTAGCGGGAAAATTCCACTAGGCTCGGTTTAAAGGACCACGGTATTGCCGCTTTTTCTCGACAGCCGGCGCCACCGCGCCACTCTCCAACCCGAGAGTCTAACTACGTTTCGGCGAATGACCCGATTTACTGCGTACATTTTGTAATGCACTCTTGTAATTCGTCTTACTGCCGCTAGGTGGCTCCCTATACGTCGGCAGTTAGATTGGTACCCGATCCTCCGCTGGTGGCGCTGGCGGGCTGGATGTAGCGGAGGATCGGTCCTGGCTACTGAGGACGGCAGAAATCTGGCTGCCGCCGGAAGTGACTAGTATCCAGTCATGACTGTACTTAGAACACGTACAGCCACATGATGAAGGACCGGATACCAGTTGTAACGAGGAATCATGGCGGCGGCTGGTAAATATCAACATTGCAGAGAATAAATATCGCTTTTCGCTTGCTACAAAGCGTGCCTTAGCGATAATCAATGCCAGACGAAAGACTGAGTATGGGTCCTTGAAACCAATGCATGCAAAAGCCTTAAAAAGTGCCATAGCGAATGACACATGGCTGATTTTCCAACCGATTGTGGCAAGTCCGTTGGTTTTCGAATTGGACCAATCAACGCCATGAAACTCGCAGGCAGTACCGGTCTATATATTTTATATTTATAGACCGGGGACCAGTCTAGTCGGCAGTCAAATAACGCATTTGAGATCCAATACCCTGCTCCTTTAAGACACGTTACACCTTCAGGACTGATTACTGCTAGGCATCTACAGTAGATTTCGGCTTATTTTGCCGAATGCAAAGTTTCAAGATATAGAAATACGACGCTACAAACATGATACCCATTTCTATTCGTGACGAGGGAGTTTAGCATCTACTGGCTACACGTTCGTCTTACAAGTGCCTTCTGAAAACACAGTACACACACCGCGAGGAATCAAATTACTCTCCGAGGTCATTTTATTCCTATATTAGTACATGCACGTATCAACCGACTTGGGGTGGTTCCTTCTAAAACCTGGACAAAGCATAACCTCGGAACAGGTTTTGATTCCTGCGTGTGGAACAGTGACTCCCGTACAACTTATGTGTTCCTAACCTCAGTTATATCAAACGCCGTTAATACCTTAAGAGTTTCTGGAGAGGAACAATAATCGAGCTTGTATAGTTCTTGGTTCCAACAATGGATTTGAATGCGACGAGAGCATTGCAACTGAATTTTACAACATCGCTTCGTGAGTTAAAATGTTTGTCTGGGTACAGACTGAGGACCATTGACGGTCTGATCACCCATGTTAAATTCATTCTCCAGGGGCCGATGATGCTGCTGATCGTGCCCCTGGGACTAGTCGGGAATTCTTTGTCCTTCGTAGTCTTCACAAAAGAAACGCCTTACACATCGCGGTGTATCGTATTCCGAGCTTTAGCCGTCGTGGACAGCATCAATTTGATCATGGAATTTTTCCGTAATACAATGAAACGAATGCATTATCACTTCGTGTTGATGAATACTTTCATGGAATTTCACAACCTGGCCTATGGGTATACTCACGCCCTCCTTCGGTTTGCAAAGACTTCGTCCATCTATCTTGTTATGTACGTTGCCTTGGAGCGGTACATAGCTGTGTGCAGGCCATTACAGGCTGCTGTAATTTGTACAAACCGCAATGCATATATTTCTGTCGCCTGTATAATTCTCGGTGCATGTGTGTACCGCGTCCCAATCATCTTTGGTTATACTGTCTACTATAAATACGATCCTTGTGTCGGTAGAACGCGGCCGAAAGACCGCCGTTCCGCGTTATACAATAATCTTGCATACAGGACCGGATATCTTCAGATCATGCACGTCGTTATGAATTCAATTATTCCCATCTCCTTTCTTTTGGTAATTACCATCCGCGTGATAGCTACTCTCAGAAAGCGAAGTAAGGACCAAATGAAGCTCAATTCAGGCATCCGTACGAAACAGGCCGACACAGCCACAACAATGGTGTTAGTAGTTGTAATAGTGTTCATTTTACTGGAAACACCCGATGCTGTATATCAAATAGTCGCACTAATTCTCAATTACTTATCGGTCTCGCCGGTAAAGGGAACCATTTTATACTATAGTTGGTATTGCCTGTATTACATTTCTCATTTTTTGTTTCAGTTGAATGCTTTCGTGAACATTTTCATATACAGCGCTACAAGTAGACAGTTTAGAGCTGGTTTAAGGGGGCTATTTCGTTTTTCGTCCAATACCCGCAAATCTAGCCGCAACTAGTTGCCCAATCTGGCATGCCGTCAGTGATGATTCCACGTTTTAGATTGCTCCACCTTAAAGCTGACCTATCTTCATTACCCCACGGCACAGAATGACAAAAAATACCTGCCGCGCCACACCGCGGCAAGAAGGCTAAGTAGAAATGCCCTGGCCATTCTTCAAACGACATCTGCAGACAGGTTCCCATCTTTGCCGCTCCACGGCGCTACTCTCCGTTGTGGAACAAAGGCCGCGGGAGTTCAGCGCGGGAAAGATTGGAACCAGTCTACCCACCAGGCGATATCGCAAACGTTCGATCTATTCGCCAGCGAGCAAAATCGTCTAATGACGCCAGGTGTACGCTGGACAGTGATCCGTGGAATCTTCTCGCCAGCAATTATCGTCCAGTATCAAACAGGTTTGATTTTGTGGCGAGAGGAATCGCTTGCCGCCGGACATATTGCTCACCGTTCAAAAGTTAGCTGTACATTGGGTCCCATTCTCCTGTACAAAGCTCAGTCGTTGCGTCAGCTGACGTCCAATGATAAAGTCAGTTCCAAAAATTTAAACGGGATTTTCTCAAAACGCTCAAGGGTGCCAGAGTGGCACCCGGCGGATTTTGAAACTCTGTCATTTGGAGATATAAAAAATGCCAAAAATTGCTGTTATCCGAAATTCGACACTGTTCTGAAAATCGGGGTTTTGCGTCCAGACTACTTGGACGAAATTTTAACACTGCCATTGACGCTAGATCGCCATCTTGCAAATCTTGACGTCATCTCGTCGGTGGGGCCGCCATCTTTTTGGTCTTTCAAGTGACGCGAACTTCTTTTCAAAATGTTATTATTTGTAGAAAACAATATTTATCTTGTCGAAAATGAAACAGAATAACTTTATTCTTACTTTATATTTACTCTACCGATGTTTGTATCGACTCTAGTCTATACCTTTGTACACCATCTACAACAGATCTATATTGTAAGCGTAGAAACCGACGTGATGGGGTAACCGCTTTAGAAACAGGAGAATTTCTACTGTCCGCTCCGCGCGCGCACTACTTTTCAAGATGGAAACCTACCGTCGATACTAGTGGTGATATCCTCGCACAGATATCGCCACCTAGCGTGAAGTTTGTCATGTGTATTCATAAAATCGAAAACTGGCGGGAAAATCCCATGCGCGGCTTAAAGGATCCCGGTATTTTTCAGTAATGCAATGAAACGAATGCATTATCACTTCGTGTTGATGAATACTTTCATGGAATTTCACAACTTGGCCTATGGGTATCTTTACGCCATCCTTCGGTATGCGAAGACTTCGTCCATCTATCTTGTTATGTACGTTGCCTTGGAGCGGTACATAGCTGTGTGCAGACCATTACAGGCTGCTGTAGTTTGTACAAACCGCAATGCATATATTTCTGTCGCCTGTATACTTCTCGGTTCATGTGTGTACCGCGTCCCAATCATCTTTGGTTATACAGTCTACTATAAATACGATCCTTGTGTGGGAAGAACGCGGCCGAAAGACCGCCATTCCGCGTTATACAATACTCCTGCATACAGGACCGGATATCTTAACATTATGCACGTCGTTATGAATTCAATTATTCCCATCTCCTTTCTTTTGGTAATTACCATCTGCGTGATAGCTACTCTCAGAAAGCGAAGTAAGGACCAAATGAAGCTCCATTCAGGCATCCGTACGAAACAGGCCGACACAGCCACAACAATGGTGTTAGTAGTTGTAATAGTGTTCATTGTCCTGGAAACACCCGATGCTGCAAATCAAATAACAAACCTAATTCTCAGATATTTATCCGTCTCGCCGGTAAAGGGAACTATTTTATACAATAGTCGGTGTTGCGTGTATTACATTTCCCATTTTCTGTTTCAGTTGAATGCTTTCGTGAAGATCTTCATATACAGCGCTACAAGTAGACAGTTTAGAGATGGTTTAAGGGGGCTATTTCGTTTTTCGTCCAATACCCGCAAATCTACACGCAACTAGTTACCAATCTGGCATGCCATCAGTGATGATTCTGCGTTTTAGACTGCTCCACCTTAAAGCTGACCTATGCCCATTACCCCGCCGCACAGAGTGACAAAAATACCTGCCGCGCCACACCGCGGCAAGTAGGCGAAGTAGAAATGCCCTGGCCGTTCTTCAAACGACATCTGCAGACTGGTTCCCGGGTCTGCCGCTCCACTGCGCTACTCTCCGTTGTGGAACAAAGGCCGCCGGAGTGCAGCGCGGCAAAGATGGGAACCAATCTACTAGCCTGGTTCCCTGGCCACCGTCGAGATTGCGCTACGTCTAACAGGTTTGATTTTGTGGCGAGAGGAATCGCTTGTCACCGGGCATATTGCCTGGTGTGCTGTGGCAGCGATGGCGGGAAGCGATAGGAAAAAAAAATCAGCATTCGTGCTCATAACTCACATGGGTTCAATAACGGCTGTAAAGTATGTAGTAGAGAACGTATCACAACGTGAAACTTGACATTCCATCATGTATATTCATAAAATCGAAAACTGGCGGGAAAATCCCATGCGCGGCTTAAAAGGATCCCGGTAGTGCAACTTTTCTTGACAGCCGGCGCCACTATCGCCATGCGCGCCACTCTCCAACCCCAGGGACTACTAGTAACTAGTCGGCGAATGGACCCGATGTACTACTTACATTTTGAAATGGTTTTTTGTAGTGCGTATTGCTGCAGCTAGGTGGCTCCTCTACGTCGACAGGCAATATATCGCTAAGAGATCACATACCGTGCTCCTTTAAAGCCGCACAGTATGCACAGCTAATCACTTCCAGTTCGGCCGAATTTTAGTGCAACCTCGTTTACAGGCGTGCGTAATGTATAGAACCATAGAACCACACATTATAGCATTATCCTGTATCGAGGTTCGGGGAATCCCCAATGCTGCGTGTAGTCTTGCGCAGCCAGCCGTTTCGTTCCAGAGTACTGCAATACGGATTCCCAGATTCGAAACAGCGGCTGGGTGACCGAGACTATGCTCGCCGATTATAACCCATCTGTCTATACTGTGCGGCTTTAAAGGGCCTCTAGAGATAGCGTTTTAGTGCATATTGATATGATTACACAGAATTGGTGTCATGGGATCCAACTTTGGCATCATTTTTTGAAGTATTTGATCAATGTCAACATTTTATCCACAATTCATGAGTTCATGGTTACTAGCGCCACCTGTTGTGTAGTGGCTGTACTGTTAGTAGCCAAATAGCATGCTACCTCTAGAGTCCCTTTAAAGCCTCCCTGTATTGAATTTTACGATATTTTCAAAGTGTTAGGAGAGTGCAGGTGTATGTCTTATAGCCTCTCAAAGGTCCCCAAAATACTTGCCTGACACGTACTTCAAAGAATCAAGCCCTAGTTTTCAGCACACATTGAGAAAAACAGTAGGCAGAGCCCTAATGTATTCAGATAGAGTATAGTACATTTTACACTACGCTAACGTCGGAGGACGTAAGCACTTTATGAATTCAATACAGTGAGGCTTTAAGACACAGTAGAGTATGAAATTTTAATCTTAATTAGTAAAAAGATGGTTTCAAAAATCCGGGCATGTAGCATAGTATTTCATTTTCAAAAGGTTATTTTGCAGATTTCAAACAATAGAAAAAAATTCAAGATATAAAAATACTACGTCTACAAACATGAACCATATCTCTCACAAGGGAGTTTAACATTACTGCTACAGACCGTCTTACAAGTGACAAGTGAATACACAGTAGGCCTACACATCGTGGGGAATCAACTTATTTTTCAAGGCTTTTTTTGTTCCTCTTTTAGAATCAACCGACTTGGGGTGGTTTGTTCTAAAACCTGGACAAATATAACATCGAATCTGGTTTTGATTCCCCAGTTGCTACAGTGACTCCCGTAATAACTGGTGTTCCTATCCTCAGTTATATCACACGCCATTGTGTTCGAGTTCGGACCCGGACGGCGGGTTCGAGTCCGGTAGGAAGCTCGTATAAACCTGTTAGTTTCTGGAGAGGAAAAATAATCGTGCTTGTATAGTTCATGGTTCCGACAATGGATTCGAATGTGACGACAGCATTGCAGCTGAATTTTACAACATCACTTCGTGATTTCAAATGTTTGTCTGGGTACAGAATGAGGACCATTGACGGTCTGATCTCCCATCTCAAATTCATTCTCCAGGGGCCGATGATGCTGCTGATCGTGCCCCTGGGCCTCGTCGGAAATTCTCTGGCCTTCGTAGTCTTCACAAAAGAAAGGCCTTACACATCGAGATGTATCTTATTCCGAGCTTTAGCCGTCGTGGACAGCATCAATTTGATCATGGAATTTTTCCGTAATACAATGAAACGAATGCATTATCACTTCGTGTTGATGAATACTTTCATGGAATTTCACAACTTGGCCTATGGGTATCTTTACGCCATCCTTCGGTTTGCGAAGACTTCGTCCATCTATCTTGTTATGTACGTTGCCTTAGAGCGGTACATAGCTGTGTGCAGGCCATTACAGGCTGCTGCAGTTTGTACCGCCCGCAATGCATATATTTCTGTCGCCTGTATACTTCTCGGTTCATGTGTGTACCGCGTCCCAATCATCTTTGGTTATACAGTCTACTATAAATACGATCCTTGTGTCGGAAGAACGCGGCCGAAAGAGCGCCGTTCCGCGTTATACAATAATCTTGCATACAAGACCGGATATCTTAGTATCATGCACGTGGTTATGAATTCAATTATTCCCATCTCTTTTCTTTTGGTAATTACCATCCGCGTGATAGCTACTCTCAGAAAGAGAAGTAAGGACCAAATGAAGCTCAATTCAGGCATCCGTACGAAACAGGCCGACACAGCCACAACAATGGTGTTAGCAGTTGTAATAGTGTTCATTGTCCTGGAGACACCCGATGCTTTATTCCAAATAAGCTCCCTAATTCTCATTTACTTATCGGTCTCGCTGGTAAGGGGAACGTTTTTATACAATAGTTGGTATTTCCTGCATTACATTTCTCATTTTTTGTTTCAGTTGAATGCTTTCGGGAACATTTTTATATACAGCGCTACAAGTAGACAGTTTAGAGCTGGTTTAAGGGGGCTATTTCGTTTTTCGTCCAATACCCGCAAATCTAGCCGCAACTAGTAGCCCAATCTGCCATGCCGTCAGTGATGATTATGCGTTTTAGACTGCTCCACGGCGCTACTGTGTGTTGCGGAGCGAACGCCGCGGGAGTGCAGCGGCTAAGACAGGAACCAGTCTCCACTTGTGCGTTTTGCGCTGCTTGATGCGTCAAACGCACAAGTGGACCCCGACATGAAGGCCTGTATCCACTACAACGGTTTCCGGTGCGGTTTGCGGCGCGGGAGCGGTTTTCACAGGCATTGGGATAATTAACACGCCATGTATTGTTAAACCGTCGAAGGATTATCCAAAACCCTGTGAAAAAATCCCGGCGCGGCAAACCGCAGCGGTAACCCGGACTAGTGGATACAGGGCTTAAAGGATTACAGCCTTCTTACCGCATCGCAAGTGTGAACAGCTATAAAGGTCCGTTTCCACTGAACGCGATTCGGTGAAGCGCGCGGCAAAGGGCTTGGTTATTTCCCGCCGCACTGCACGCAAACAAAGGTAAATCGCGCGCGTTGCCCAATCGCACGCAGGTGGAAGCTAACAATCAGGCGCGAATCGCATCGCGCCTGCAGTGTGAACTAGGCTTTAATATATTGCTCCGCCTTGAGGCTGTAGACTAGTCTGGTTCCCTGACCTGCTGTATGGTGGCGCTGACTGATGGTGCGATACGTAATCTTGAGCAGATCACCTCTGTTGCCAGGTTTGTGCATCAGGCACTTGCCGGGGTATCAGTAGCCTCCACAATGCCCGTGTAATCTGAGTAGGCCTATTGGGTGTACAAGTATTCCGGTGCTAATTTGTGATTGTTTTTTTTTTTATTCTAAATTGCCTGTACATGTAATAAATGTTTTAAAAAATATCCTTCTGCTGCTCTTTTCAATTGTTTGTATTTATGTTAATAATTAATTTTTAAATATAGTTGCTAAAAGAAATGTAAATGTTTTTTAAAAAACCTCTATGTACTGTTGTGGGGTTAGAGAGTAACAAATTATCTTATCTTATCTTATCTTATCTTATCTTATACAGAGGTCAGGCAGGCGCCCCGTCAATACCAACCTCGTCCCCAGGGGTATAGTTCGCTTAGACAACCTCGGTCGGACCACTCGCTCACTAACCCCTGGAATCAGCTTCGGTTGTTAGACCAGGAATCTTGGTCTAAGTATAGGTGGCAGTACGAGTCAAAATAATCAGTTTGAAATACTTACTTGTGCTTTTTTAAATTCTTTTTACAAAAAATCACAAACCTGGATATAGATAACCTTCTGGTTTGATCCAAAATATTTTGAAAATTTCTTTGGGTATGTTCTTGGGCATATTTGACGGTTTCCCGTCAACCAATCAAATGCGTTAAATCGGAAGCTGATGCCAGGGGTTAGTGACACGACCGCTATATTGTCAGAAAGCGAACGACCTCTGGGAACGAGGTTGCGTCAAACAGGCTTAAAAGGAAAAATCTGATGTGGCATCCACCCAGGCCCAATGCACCACCCCACGGGCCAACTATCCACGGTGGATGCCACTCTGTACTACAAAATGATTTTGCCATTTCGGGTTTCTGCCTCTCTACTATCAATACTGATCTAAAATTAGAACATTACTCATGGGCTGATTATTATGGGATATCGGGGTATCTTGAAACGAGTTGTACATCGCGTGTGAAAACTGTCAAAATGCCGGGTGTTCTGTGTGTTTTAGGTGTACCAGTATCTGCTTTGCCTCGACATGAGCCTGTACATGTATCGCAAGAGAGAAACCTCCGAAATTAAAGGTCGAAAACGCTGCACAACCGGCTTGATGGCCGATGTAGCGAAATCACGTGACCTACTGACGTCACTGCAGATTTTGTCAGGATTCTGACAATTTTACGCGGCGCCTGCCTTACCTCTGTATCACACCATCAGTCAGCGCCACCATACAGCAGGTCATGGAACCAGACTAGCTGTAGACTAGTTCCATTATTCGCCGCTCCACTCACACGGCGCTAACTGATCGTGTGGAGCGACGGCCGCGAGAGTGCTGCGGCAAAGATGGGAACTAGTCTACACACGAAGCGATGTCGCAAGCTTTCGATCTGGGCCAGCCGCACGGAAAGTCCGATAGGAAAACCGGCGGCAGTTAGTTATAACGCATTTTGCCATTAACTAAACCGCCGATAGGCACCCAAAGCACTATCGGACTTTCTGTGCAATCAGTTTTGGGAAAATGTGTTATACCGGTAACTAACTGCCGATGGGCGTCAGTAGCACTATCGGACATTCTGTGCGGTCCGCCCTGGTCGCCGGCGAGCAATATCGACTGTTGACGCCGGGTGCACGCTGGAAAACGATGCGTGGAGTCTCCTCGCCAGGGACTATCGCCCAGTATCAAGCTGATTACACTCTGAACCACAGAGTCATGACTTTCGTCGTCATTGACTCTGACGTACCATGGCCGCCATGCTGCAGACTACTTATTTTCAGTGGTCATGTGATCTCATCTGGTCATGTGACAAACAAGATGGGCTGAAAACGCCAAGATGTCGTTATAAAGTAGATCACCAATAACACCGAAAAACCTGCTACAAACTCCTGTTTAACGCCTGTTTAATGATGGAATAAATATATTCAGCAGCTATGTACACGATGTATGTTGAATTACAACCAAAATTGTCGTCGTTTCAAGGGACTATTCAACATGCGGATGCAACTTGGATGTTAGTCGGTCAAACTTCTCACTTCCGGCGCAGTGCGGTAGAATTCACCGCTGTATCGCTGCGCAAGATGGCGCCCATAATACAGTCGGGATATGTACGGAGGCCCGTCGGAAATTGCCGAAGTACATACGAAGATGACGTCGATTGAAGCTGATTAGATTTTGTGGTATGAGGAATCGCTCGTCACCGAGCATATTGCCTGGTGTGCTGTTGCGGCGATGGCGGGAAGCGATAGGAAAGCCAATCAACAGCATTCGTGCTCATCACACGATTTTAATGAAATGGTCAATGGACTATGTGCTCACCTGGGTGAATGTACCAGAAGAACAAGTGACAAATGATAAATCGAATTGTTCCAGGGCAAGCCTTGAGTTCCTGGGTAATATGATTATGGTCAAAAGGGACTGAAAGGATAAGATACCAATTTACGGATTTCGTGCACTTTGAGCAAACCGTAAGAGATAGGCCTACTTCTTTTGATATTTCTCGTAATTTCGAGATCTTATCTCGTAATTTCGAGATCTTATCTCGTAATTTCGAATGATTTTATCTTGCCACCTGCTGGTTGCGCCACTGTCGTGAATGGTGCATCATAAAATGGGGACCGACACGACACTGCGGAGAAGTTTGGCAGACGACATCGATCTTGTTTTTCTCCAAGTGAACGAATTTGAGAGAAAATGAGACGGACCTCGTTCATTTCAGTTATTCAAATCCCTTCCGTTCGATTCATAGCAAATTTCTCAGTTTCACCGTCCACTTTTAAAGTGAACACCGGTGTAACGTTTTCGAATCGCCGTGCGCGCCACTCTCCAACCCCAGGGACTAACTAGTCGGCGAATGGACCCGATGTACTACTGGATTTTGAAATGTTTTTGTGGGTATTCGAAAAACCTGGATGACTGGATGACTGGATTTACTGGATTGTGCGTCATTGTTCACCGCCGCCTGATAACTAGTTCATTAAAGCTGAACTACATGAAGAAAAACAGGAGATTCCAGGTTTGAAAAAAGACCACCAAGACACGGTGGTACTTGATAAAGAGAAGTCACTTTCAAAGTACCTCCAGAACATGATACACTACCAGCCTATTTTGGTGGCGCCACAGTATTTACCCTGGGTCTGTCAATGGAGTGACGTCTAGTCTCGCGTCACCAGCCTCTCTCTCTTACAGGAGAGAGTCTGGTAGCAAAGGCCAAAACTTTCGTTACCGCCAGGTGGCGATTGTCCAGCTCAGAGCATCCGAATCTGATTGACCAACGGCTGATTAAACATGGCTGCGCCCATGAAACGCATGATGAACGAACAAGGAACGAAATAGTCCGAAGGAATGTTACCTTTTCAACACGTTTTATCGTGGTTTTCACCGAGTGATATGTAGACAGCGATCGAGCCTGGCCGTTTGAGGTGGATCGCTGATGAAATAAAGTGGAATTGTATTGTATCAGGATCGATT
Organism: Notospermus geniculatus; assembly: GCA_002633025.1. Taxonomy (NCBI): domain Eukaryota; kingdom Metazoa; phylum Nemertea; class Pilidiophora; order Heteronemertea; family Lineidae; genus Notospermus; species Notospermus geniculatus. Next base: position 29,396 of record NMRB01001996.1, on the reverse strand, counting down.
TACCGTCTGGCTGAACTTCGACTCCCTGGTCGGAAGTGACCTAAAGCTGGATTTAGCTGCACGCGGTATGCGGATTGCGGAACGCGGTAAGCGGAAAGTTCAATGCATTTCTCATACAACAAATCGCTTCCGCCGGGGATTCCGCGGCCCTATACCGCATTCCGCGTGTCAGCTAAATGCAGCTTAATCCATGGCACAAAATGTAAGTCCTATTGTACAATCGGCTTATTCCAGCAATCGATGACCATGGATAGTCGTTCCTTCCGTGCTAAAAAGTCAGACTCTCTCCTGTAAGAGAGAGAGGCTGGTGACGCGAGACTAAGTGACGTCCAGACTGAGGTGTCGTCCAATGACGCCCGCAGTTCTAAGGCAGTAGGTTCTTCCCGGACTAGAGTGGAAAGTCAATCACTATTCTATAGTAATCATCTCTTGTTGAAATTTATGGTATCGTTCAAGCAACATTTATGCATTCAAAAACAATACAATGCTCATCTTACGTTCATCAACGTCATTGTGTGCAATTACATACATGTTGAGGATAATTCTTATTTTATTTCTTCGGCCATAATTATTGTAATCATTTAAATATTCTTTCTACAAATACACACACATCACGCGAGTCATGTCCGTATTGTTGCTCATATCCTATACAGGGCTTACTGGAATTTGCGCAAAATCAAAATGCGCAATGGGAAAATGCGCAACAGAATTGACCTCGCTCCAGGCTTTCTTGCGGGTCCGATAACATTGCGTTGGTAGCCTGGGCTCGAGTTTTGGGATTCCCAGAACGGCGCATGCATTATGTTGAGACTCACTCTGATGTGTGGATCTATATTAACTCGTGACAGCCCAGTGAGCCGCTTCGCTATAAGCGAGTATGGTTAGGCCTACGTCAATTTTGTGTGTGTGAATGAATGAACAATATGAAAAATCCCATACAAAAACAAAAGCAGATAGGAAGGACTGTGGTCCCAACAAGGGGTTTGGGGGTTCCCCGGCGAGAGTGCGCGACGGTTCACTCACTGATACATGTATTTGCATTAAATATTCCATAAGTTTGAACCATAACTCATGCCCACTGTACACGATCAAATCCATTTTCCCCGAAATTCCGGGCCTATTGGGGCTTCAGTGTATAAGCGCGCATGTAGGCCTTTATTGAGCATATTCAGAAAATTGGATGAAAATTTCATCCTCTACAGCGGCATTACCAAAAGTAACGGACTGATCACGCGAAACCGTATGCATGAGCGTTCAAGAACGATGATCACATCTGGGGTCCATGGGACATGAAACATGATTGGCGAGATTCGAACGTAAGTCTAATCTTCTAATGGTGTGTTTTAGAATAATGATATCTCCCCTTTGCGCATTTTTCCATTGCGCATTTTGATTTTGCGCAAATTCCAGTAAGCCCATCACTTATGGTAATGCCCGCTGTACACGATCAAAATGTTCTTCCAATTTTCTGAATATATGCTCAGTAAAGGCCTACATGCGGGTTTATACACTGAAGCCCCAATAGGCCCGGAATCAGAATTTACCAAAAATTGGGTGAAAAATTTGATCGTGTACAGCACGTATTAGTTATGGTACAAACTTATGGAATATTATAGTCAGTGAGTGAACTCACGCACTCTCGGGAACCCCCAAACCTCCTTGTTGGGACCACAGTTCTTCCTATCTGCTTTTGTTTTGCTACGGGATTTTTCATATTAGCGAGTTTTCGCAAAGCCACCGAAACGTCAAAGCGAACGCCTATCTTTTTGTTCGGTGTCTTCTTCGTGGCATCGAACAATGGTTTAGGCGTTCGCGTCGGCGTTTCGGGGGCTTTGCGAAAACTCTCTATTATAGAGCTTTGTTCGCTCCTCTCTTCGTGGCATCGAACAATGGGTTTGGCGTTGGCGTTGGCGTTTCGGGTGCTTTGCGAAAACTCCCTATCATTGGTCATTCATTCACACACACAAGTACTGACGTAGGCCTAACAATTATACTCGCTGAGCCGCTTCGCGCTGTTGAGTGGGTTGTCACGAGTTGATATCGATCCACACATCAGAGTGCGTCTCAACATAATGCATGCGCCCTTCTGGGAATCCCAAAACTCGAGGCCAGACTACCCACACAATGCTATCCGACGCACAAGAAAGCCTGGATCGAGGTCAATTCTGTTGCGCATTTTCCCATTGCGCATTTTGATTTTGCGCAAATTCCAGTAAGCCCCTATACAGTGCGTTTCTGCGAAAATGTATTTTCAAATAACAAGACTATGGCAAAAGATTGAATACAGTGGCGTTGCTAAACAGGCCGATAGTCTATCATGTTCTGGAGGTACTTCGAATGGTGTTTGCGGTCCAGGGCCCGTATGCATAAGGCTTCCGTTACATAGAAGGAAACGCCGGTTCACAAAGTCTTCAAATGGATTCGCGACCTTGAAGCCATTATCAACTGCCGTTTTCGTATAGAGCTCTACCGCATAGGTAGACCTTATTCCAGGTATAACGTAACGTTATAAGGTATACATGGAATACGCTCTACCTCCCTTATTCTACTTATGCATACGGGCCCAGAAGACCACCATACTACGGCACTGTGGTGTTTTTGTTCATGTAGTTCAGCTTTAATGAATTAGTTCAGGCGGCAGTGAGCAATGATGCACAATCCAGTAAATCCAGTCATCCAGTCATCCAGGTTTTTCGAATACCCGTTTTTTTGTAGTGCGTATTGCTGCCGCTAGGTGGCTCCCTCTACGTCGGCAGGCAATATGTCACAAAGAGATCACATACCGTGCTCCTTTAAAGCCCAACACTATGCATTAGGTTTTGAATCTCGCGCCGGCCGACGTAACCTTTCACCTTTGGTCAACGTGCTCGCCAAGACCGTTCAAATCGACCGATCAGAATGATCTAAATTACCAGTAAGGTAATGTGTGTGTTCTACGACATATAAAAGTGAGTTGAAGCAAGTGTCCTCACCTGATGAAGGGTTATTCACGCTATAACGCCACGTTGAAGTTGTGAAGTGATGAAGCTACGATGTTGTTGTGTTGACTGGTACCTACGAGCCAAGCCTTAGTGTCATCACTGGCTATGCACGTACAGGATACGGGACTAGTCTTATTGAGGTGGGGAGGGAGAGAGAGTCAACTATTGCATACTGTTGGGCTTTAAAGCCGCACAGTATGCACAGCTAATCACTTCCAGTTCGGCCGAATTTTAGTGCAACCTCGTTTACAGGCGTGCGTAATGTATAGAACCATACAACCACACATTATAGCATTATCCTGTATCGAGGTTCGGGGAATCCCCAATGCTGCGTGTAGTCTTGCGCGGCCAGCCGTTTCGTTCCACAGTAATGCAATACGGATTCCCAGATTCGAAACAGCGGCTGGGTGACCGAGACTATACTCGCCGATTATAACCCTTCAAGATATAGAAATACTACGTCTACAAACATGAACCACATCTCTCGCGAGGGAGTTTAACATTACTGCTACAGACCGTCTTACAAGTGACAAGTGAATACACAGTAGGCCTACACATCGTGGGGAATCAACTTATTTTCAAGGCTATTTTTGTTCCTCTTTTAGAATCAACCAACTTGGGGTGGTTCTTCTAAAACCTGGACAAATATAACCTCAAATCTGGTTTTGATTCCCCAGTTGCTACAGTGACTCCCGTAATAACTGGTGTTCCTAACCTCAGTTATATCACACGCCGTTGTGTTCGAATTCGGACTCGAACGGCGGGTTCGAGTCCGGTAGGAAGCCGTGTCCTGCACCGTACAAACCTGTTATTATTTCATGCCCGTTGACAGACTGGGCCGTCACGCGGTACCGTGATGGAAACGTGCACGTGACTTTGTCGCGCCCAACCGCGCAATGACTATACAAAATACAATATTTGTTTCGGCAGAAAACACCTACAATCCTGCGTGGAGGGGACGGGAACTTCTCACCGTAAATTTATACAGTTTTTGTCAATATGTGCCCCTGGGCCTCGTCGGGAATTCTTTGTCCTTCGTAGTCTTCAGGAACGAAAGGCCTTACACATCGAGATGTATCGTATTCCGAGCTTTAGCCGTCGTGGACAGCATCAATTTGATCATAGAATTTTTCAGTAATACAATGAAACGAATGCATTATCACTTCGTGTTGATGAATACTTTCATGGAATTTCACAACTTGGCCTATGGGTATCTTTACGCCATCCTTCGGTTTGCGAAGACTTCGTCTATCTATCTTGTTATGTACGTTGCCTTGGAGCGGTACATAGCTGTGTGCAGGCCATTACAGGCTGCTGTATTTTGTACAAACCGCAATGCATATATTTCTGTCGCCTGTATACTTCTCGGTTCATGTGTGTACCGCGTCCCAATCATCTTTGGTTATACTGTCGACTATAAATACGATCCTTGTGTGGGAAGAAAGCGGCCGAAAGAGCGCCGTTCAGCGTTTTACAATACTCCTGCATACAGGACCGGATATCTTAACATTATGCACGTAGTTATGAATTCTACTATTCCCATCTCCTTTCTTTTGGTAATTACCATCCGCGTGATAGCTACTCTCAGAAAGAGAAGTAAGGACCAAATGAAGCTCAATTCAGGCATCCGTACGAAACAGGCCGACACAGCCACAACAATGGTGTTAGTAGTTGTAATAGTGTTCATTTTACTGGAAACACCCGATGCTTTATTCCAAATAAGCTCCCTAATTCTCAGATACTTATCGGTCTCGCTGGTAAGGGGAACATTTTTGTACAATATTTGGTATAGCCTGTATTATATTTCTCATTTCTTGTTTCAGTTGAATGCTTTCGTGAACATTTTCATATACAGCGCTACAAGTAGACAATTTAGAGCTGGTTTAAGGGGGCTGTGTCGTTTTTCGTCCATTACCTGCAAATCTAGGTGCAAAAAATTATTGCCCAATCTACAGGTGTGATATTATCGAATTCACCCTCTACAACAGAAAAATATGTTATAGGATGCCCCGGGGGCATTTAGTTTTACTAAGGCATGATTTTAAATGCACCCCCGGTTACTCGGTCACAGCCTTGTTTTGTGAACACTGTTATAGAATGCCCCCCTCCGCCACCACTAAATGACTGTTGGTACGAGGTTCAGCCATGTATACGAGGATTAATGGTCTTGGAAACACAAGTAGACGGAATTTTCAATGCCGTTCAGACCTCAAAGGGTAGTGTTGTGATCCTTTCCGCAAGCTAAACTGCAGTAAGTTGCACTACTTACTGCAGTTTAGCTTGGGACGGTGTCAGATGTTGCAGTTTAAAGGGAGACATCCGAAAGATATTGCCAGGCGGGCACTCTTTGTTTTGTTTTGATTAGCGTGGTGTCGCGGTCGATTAACAGATGGCGCGGTGCGTTATGGCACAGGCCCCGAGAGAGCTCAGTGAGTTCAGAACACGCATCTAACCCAAAAAAACCTCGTTTGTAGAAAATACACCCCCGAATTCGTGAGCTCGGGGTGTGTATTTAACAAACTAGCGTTTTTAGCCCGCTTGGCCCATAGGCCAAAAGGGCTTATGCTGTGCTTGGCGCCTTTAGTGGTGGTCTGTCGTGCGTGCGTTAGTGCGTGCGTGCGTGCGTGCGTGCGTGCGTGTGTCCGTAAACTTTTCCCTTGTCAGATGGATAGCGCCTTCAGTTTTTGATGGATCATTTTCATATTGCATGTGGGTGTGTATGACCACAAAATCTAGGTCAAGTTCGATTTTGGGTGCGATACGATTCCTACTTTGGCCAGTAGGGGGCGTTTTGTGAAAAAATCGAATGGCTCGAGCTATCACGATGAAACTTTGTATGCATGTACCTCTACCTTGTGGTGACTTGCACACGAAGTTTCGGTGCAATCTGATTCTCCACTTTGCCACTAGGGGGCCAAAACGAAAATTTCAAATTTTTCCTTGTCAGATGGATAGTGCCTTCAGTTTTTGAAGGATCATTTTCATATTGCATAAAGGTGTGTATGACCAAAAAATCTAGGTCAAGTTCGATTTTGGGTGCGATGCGATTACTATTTTGGTAGATAGGGGGCGTTTTGTGAAAAACTTAAAAGGGCTATATTTTGATAATCGTTTGAGCTATTGTATTGAACCTTTGTACGTATTTACCTCTAGGTTGTAGTGACTTCCTGACGAAGTATTGGTGAAATCTAATTCTTGACTTTGCCAATGAAGCCGTCTTTTTTCCCAAGATAGTTCCCATAGGGCCCCTTACTCCAAAACCAAACTCGCAAAATCTGCTATGTACGCTTTGATCACAGATATTGTCAAAGATGGCTTGTATGGGATTCTGATATGGCTTATGCTTTCCACCACTCAGACTGTGCTAAAAAAGCCAAGCGGGCACAATGCCTTTGGCACTATTTTTTATTAGATACGTGTTCTAAACTTACTGATAGCTCTCTCGGGGCCTGTGTTTTTGTTTTGATTAGTGTAGTGTCACCGTAGATTAATAGATGGCGCTATGCGTTATGGCAAAGAGTGCCCGCCGGGCAATATCATTCGGATGTCTCCCTTTAACTTGGGTAGAAGGCTTGTATTGGAGATACTGCACTTTTAGTACCCTAATAGCTTGCCAGATAGTGGCCTGATTGACTCATTCAGTGTTTTAAATGGTAGAATAGAAGCTATCTTAATTTCGCAAAAAATGGAGTTACTGCAGTTTAGCTTGGGTGGGCAGTAGGCCTATTTTATCATGATTGTATTTTGTCGATCAAGCGGTTGAAGCCTCCATGGAACAGGAGACTACCGAGCAACAGGAGACATAAACCTCTTTCCACTAGCACAGTTTAAGGGCCGTTTTGACGGGCGTTTTTATCGCCGCGATAATCGCTACTTTTTTACGCTCAGTAAAAACGGATATCGCTCCGTAGGTCGATCGACTGTTGATCGAGTTTTACCATGGCTCTCTCCTTGGCTTCTCTCCTTGGCGATGTCACCCGCTGTTGGCGTTTTGGGGGTTTGACGGGCGTTTTGGATGCGATATCGCCAACAGCGTGAAAATCGCCGCGATGTAAACGCCCGTCAAATCGGCCCTTTATTCGTGCTCGACCCGGGCCGGGCACGGCACGCTTTATGCCAGCCGAGCAGGCCGTAAAGCCAGGCCCACATTGACGGCAAATCTCAATGCGGTAGGGGTGATTTTAGAGTCGACTGACCCGGCTGATTGACGAGTCCAGAAGCGTTGGGTCAGGCGACTTTGAAAACACCCCTTGTCCGCATTGAGTTTTGCCGAATGTGTACGCCTAGCTTCAGTGGAAATGGACTATTGATAGAGTTGTTGGAAGAGAGTCCGTGTTCTGCGCACACAAGAGGGGCGTCGCCTTGTCTGCGGTGGCTCGCAAGTCGATCCCTGGCGATATCGCCTGTGACTGGTTCCCGTCTTTGCCGCTCAACTCCCGCGGCGCTCATTCCACTTTGTGGAGTGGAGCGCGGCTGGAACGGAGCGGCAAAGATGGAGGCGGGCCATGTGAACACATGGCTTTTTTGCCGCTGCAGCGATAGGCATCGCTCGTGGCTTTTCGGTCATTTTCACTGGCGATTTCAAGAGCGATATCGCATCTCGCTGCGATTGATGTTTTCACCAGAGATTTCATCGCCGAAGCGTTACATCGACTTCCCGCCGGCGAGTTTTTACCATGGCTTTTTTCTCTCGCTGGCGATATCACCCGCTGTTGGCGTTTTTGGCGTTTTCACGGGCGTTGATGCAATATCGCCAACAGCGTTAAAATCGCAGCGATATAAACGCCCGTCAAAAGGGCCTTTTAAGGGCCGATTTGACGGGCGTTTACATCGCGGCGATTTTAACGCGGTTGGCGATATCGCATCCAAAACGCCCGTCAAAACCCCAAAAACGCCAACAGCGGGTGACATCGCCAGCGAGAGAAAAAAGCCATGGTAAAACTCGATCAACAGTCGATCGACCTACGGAGCGACATCCGTTTTTACTGAGCGTTAAAAAAGTGGCGATTATCGCGGCGACAAAAACGCCCGTCAAAACGGCCCTTTAGGCGGGCGAATCCCCGCGAACTTGAATTAAATGGTCCATGGACCATGTGCTCACCCCTTTGGTCATAATAGTGTAATGACAGAGAGAGGTACATGTATGTACATGGTCCATGGACCATTTCATTCCAGTTCGGGGAATCCTCACTTTGGAATCTGCGCTACTCGCCTACATGTAAGTCGCCACAGTGTGACACGGGCTTAAAAACGGATATCGCTCCGTAGGTCGATGGACTGTTTTCACTAGCTGCTTTATCGCCGATTTCAATTTTCACGGGCGATTCTTCACCCTTTGCGACAAAATAGCCATGAGAAGACATGATTTTTTGCCGCTACAGCGATAGGCATCGCTCGTGGCTTTTCGGTCATTTTCACTGGCGATCTGAAGAGCGATATCGCATTTCACTGCGATTGATGTTTTCACCAGAGATTTATCGCCGAAGCGTTAACAGCGATTTCTCGCCGGCGAGATTTAACATGGTTTTTTCGCGTCGCTGGCGATGTCACCCGCTGTTGGCGTTTTTGGCGTTTTGACGGGCGTTTTGGATGCGATATCGTCAACAGCGTTAAAATCGCCGCGATAAAAACCGGCCCTTTAAGGGCCGGTTTGACGGGCGTTTTTATCGCCGCGATAATCGCCACTTTTTTAGCGCTCAGTAAAAACGGATATCGCACCGTAGGTCGATCGACTGTTTTCACTAGCTGGTTTATCGCCGACGTCACGTTTCACGGGCGATTCTTCATCCCTTGCGACAAAATAGCCATGTGAAGACATGGCTTTTTTGCCGCTACAGCGATAGGCATCGCTCGTGGCTTTTCGGTCATTTTCACTGACGATCTGAAGAGCGATATCGCATCTCGCTGCGATTGATGTTTTCACCAGAGATTTTATCGCCGAAGCGTTACAGCGATTTCCCGCTGGCGAGTTTTACCATGGCTTTTTTCACTCGCTGGCGATGTCACCCGCTGTTGGCGTTTTTGGCATTTTGACGGGCGTTTTGGATGCGATATCGCCAACAGCGTTAAAATCGGCGCGATAAAAACGCCCGTCAAACCGGCCCTTTAAAGAGGTTCTCTCGCCTTAAGAACTGTCATTTCGAATTTCCCTCTAAAAACCTGGATGTTCAGGGCTTGAAATAAGCTGTGGCCATTTACTAAAACACCCTTACTGGCCCTCTAAAGTGTCCAGGGCCATGGCTGGCTGACCCTAGGCCTATTGTGTGCCTTCATTTGATTGGTGTAATAATGAACTGGGTCAGCTGAAGTTGGCCATCTATGACCTTGGACAAGAATCATTTTAGAGGGCCAGTAAGGGTGTTTTGGAAAATGGCCACAGCTTATTTCAAGCGCTGTTGTTGTATCAAGATGTAAGACTTTTGATGAAAGAAAGTATTCGATGAACAACACCCCATTAGTTAGGGCCTATTGCTCGCAGTTGAGATGCCCATAGACAGCCAACTTGCGCGAAAAAATTCTCACGTGGAGAGGCGCCTTAAGCCGTTCAGAATGGCGCATGGTCTGACCAAGGCATGGACAAGTGTCTGACAGCCGCGGCACTTGCCAATGTGCCACTGGTTGTTGATGCTTCCAATTAGCTCCGCCATGATCATCATCGTCGGATGGCGTCTTTGTAACTGTACCCTGGT
>NMRB01001995.1:118258-133824 GCA_002633025.1 Notospermus geniculatus | reverse complement strand
GCCTTGGTGAACTGAAGTGATATGCAGGTCGCAGGCAATCTCCAAGATGCAGAGGTCAGACAGTTTCATCTTACTGTACAAGTGGAGCCAATCCGAAAACAAGGAGCACCGTACTTTGTTGTTTTATTCTGGGTTAGGCCTAGCGAGATTGGGTTGCAGGTTGTCAGTCTGGGTCAGATACAGAAGAGACTATATTTCTAAAGGTATTGTTTAACAGTAATGGCCTTCCTTTGTATTCATTTCTCTTCTTAAATAAACAGTTTAAACTAGACTAAAAGAGACCATGACACTAATACAGCATTTCTCTTGTCTAAAAAATCCCCGTGTCTAAGTTGACTTCCTTGCTAAAAACTACATAAAAAAACAGTAAATTTCATTATTAAAAAAAATAAATACATGTCATAGTTTTATCATAAGACAATCGGCTGCAGGCCAGAAATCACGATTGCGCCAGTGCCAGTGCCAGGTTTTGAATTGACCCTCGTGTCAAAAACACAAGAATGCAGAGAATGAAACATGTAAAGGGTATTTATCCCCATGAAATATCAATGAAAGGTACCATGTAATAAGAATCACTACATGTTGAGTGGAACCTCTCAATTAAAGATAGCTGATTCAGGCCTGACAGATGGTGTCCTGAATTGACAGGTGTCCTGATTACGGTATTCAGAATGTATCGAAACTACCAGTTTTGGGCCTGAGGTTACACCTCAATTCTCTCTCATACATGTCATAGGCCTATGCCTCCAAAGTTCGTCTCACACGTCCCAACACACAATCAGAGACAAGGTCATCCAACATCTGTAATTCTTCAGGAAATAGGCCTCCTTTCCATTTTACCCCAGGTCACCAGATGTGTGCCAATGACTGATAAGTGGAACGATACACGAAGAATGAGAATGAATTTCATTATAACCAGGCGGTTCAATCCAATGATGCAAAATGAGTCCAGAGTCCAGAGTCCAGCGTCCAGGTTATTACAACTACCAAATTTTTCTGCACCGTAAACTTCAACAGTGCGCACTGCAAAGGCCTAAAATGATAATCGGAATGGTCAGTTTAATTTTTTTCTTGACGGGGTCCATTGTCCCCATATTCTCCCTTTACAGTTAATGTTGACAGCAGCTGTCTGATGAAAAGATTTTTCAGAGGTCTAGGGGCCTAATTTTTTTTCATCATTTCGGCTCAAGAATGCAAGGTATTGTTGACCATTTTCTGACAGTCACGCGGGGTCGATATTGATAACATGATCGACAAGGAAAAATAAAACTACAAAAAAATTGATAGAAAAAAGCAGTTGTCGTGACGGGATTCGAACCCGTGGTCTCCAGTTTGATAGCCACGCATGCCAACCACTAGGCTGCTGGGACCTATGCGTTCATTTGGGGGAATCATTAGAGTTTGCTGACTGAGAACTTCCGTCGGGTAGGCCTAGGCCTAAATCTCGTCGGCTCCCCAAGAATTTTCATAACTGGAGACACGACTGATTGAGATTTCAGTCGGTTCCACAAGGAAATTCCATGAATTGGAGACCCGACTGGTTGAAGTTTCAGTCGGGTCCGCAAGAAAATTTTATGAACTGGGGAACCGACGGTCGGGTATATATCCACTGCGTAAAATATTTTTCATAGGCCTAGGCCCTAATTTTTTTTCAAAAAATTTGGCTCAAGAATTAATTAGGCTACGCAGTTCCCCGTTTTCGGAGACAGTCACACGGATCGATATCGATAAAGAGACAAAAAGAAGAATAAAAGGAGGTAAAAGAAGAACTAAAACAAAATAAAAGAAGTACTAAAAACAAAATCAAAGAAGAACTGTCATGACAGGGCTCGAACCCGCGACCTTCCGTTCGATAACCACACACGCAAACCACTCGGCCACTGCGGCTCATGCTACGACCCGTCGGGAATCATTAGATACTTCAGTAGGCCCACCTTGCCCAAAAGCATTGATTATAAAACTTTTTTTCTTGGTAGTGATTATAAATTAACGTTTTCATCAAGAATGTTGAAAAAAAATCCGGCATTGTGCGAGATGATACCGGTAACTTCATCTGGCATGCCTTGAATGAAGCTTTCTGATTGGCTGTTTACGACGGTGTGAATAAGATCTGGTTTGGCGTTATTTGCACCGTGACGGTACGAATAGCCAGTGCGTTGTGAGAAACTCCGCCATATTTACAGAAATCGAGGAAGTGAACATAAACTGCATGAATGTACATTTCTTGAGGGAGGTATAACTGATAACGCCCCCAAAATGGCCGGGAATTTGGGGATGGAACAGCTCATCCCCCTTGTAAACAAGTTACAGGATGCATTTTCTAGTCTTGGCGTCCCTCTGACGCTTGATTTGCCGCAGATCGCCGTCGTAGGAAGCCAGAGCGCTGGCAAGTCGAGTGTGCTCGAAAATTTTGTTGGGAGGTGAGTTGTCAAAATTTTCGCCGCTTTTCCCCTGAATTATTCTGGGCTAAAACCACATTTTGTTGTGCCTGTTTATTTCTATAGACAATGTAGACTGTATTGATTTGAAAGACTGTCAAATTGATTCTTAGAATTGCTGGGAAAAGGTGAATTTATTGGCCGATTTGGTGTGGAGAAATTTAGTTCCTTGTTTTGCTGATAGGTGGCCAGAGTTGCCTGGTTTGTGGTGGATAAATTTTGACAGCTGATTTTGGCTTCATCACCCATCAATACAATTACATATTATCAGCAGTTATGTGTCCATTGCACACAGTGTTTTATGGTGTGTGTTCTCGTGTGATGATTTAGTGTCAAAATAAATATTTTTTGGATTAATCATTCATGTCATACTCCAGAATTGAAAATGATGTCATCAACACAACACATACAACGTGCAAGTGTTGGCCTTGCCTCTCTGGGACGGCAGGGGAGGAGATTCATTTGACTCGTCTTCCTTGTTCAGTACAAGTTCTCTCTGAGAAGAAAAAAGTTATCTCTGAGAGATCTCAGGACATGCAGAATGACTTCCAATTCCATGTGTCTGACTTCCTTATGGTATGGGGAAGATACGTGCGGTCATGTCCTGATCCCAAGTTCCTCTTCAATCATTGCCCTGTAGTGAATTTAGTTAATTAAAAGTTTTAACAAATAGCTTTTGAAATCCTGACGCCCTTGGATTTTCATCCTTCGATTGGTACAGTGGAACCTCTCTATTAAGGACACCTCTGGGACAGACAAATGCTGTCCTTAATTGATAGCTGTCCTGATTACAGAGGTTTTAACATGAATAGAAACAGTCAATTTAGGACTAAACGTTGGTGTCGTTAATAGAGAGGTGTCCTCCTGGCAGAGGTGTCTGCTAAGGGAGATTCCACTGTACATGTACCTTGCTATGGACCTAGATTAGGACCGGCCTTGGGTCATAAGGTGTTACTGTTACAGTCAATTACATGGTCATTCCCATTACAAAATCAAAACTGAAAGGCGCACCTTCTTAGTGTTAACAAGTTGTTGTTGTTTCACTGATTCACAAAAATATTTTGGTAACTTGCATAATGCCTGACCTGTGCCCAATAATAACCTTTGTTGTATTGAAAAGAAATGAACTAATACAAAATACCAAATAAATGATTCATAAATTGATATTTGCTGGATGGTCATTTTAACCTCATTGCCCGGGCTTGTTGCCAACAGGTTCTCAGTCCACTATGAGCGCTCCATTCATATTTCCAGTACCAGTATGTTCAATATTGACAGACATGGGTGTCAACATCATACAGAAACTTTGTTGACCTCGCCACCAGGCATCATTCACAAGTGATTTCTTCGCTCTTTGGGGCCTTGAGTCAATGCTGGAGGAAACCAGAGTCCCTGGAGTAATCCTCCTTTGCTGCAGTCCTACTCTTGCCTTGTGTGGAGAAAGGTTCCTCATGGGAATCAAACCCACAACAGCACTATTAGGTGGCTATGCTTCTACCAGGGATTGACATAAGCCAAGGCCATTTTCCAAAACACCCTTGCTGGCCCTCTATTCTAATCCAAAGTGATTGTTGTCCAAGGTCATGGATGGTCAATTTCAGCTAGACCCAGTTTATTACCACATTTATCAAATGAAGGCACACAATAGGCCAAGGGTCAGCCAGCCATGGCCCTCGACACTTTAGAGGGCCAGCAAGGGTGTTTTGGAAAATGGCCTTGGCTTATGTCAATCCCTGTTCTACTACACCACTCTGACTTGACCAGTTGACAACCGACTCTTCCTTGACCTCGATTTGAAGTCACTTCAAAAATGCAATCTCTGACAGTAATCCCGTTATGTAGAAGTGCTCATCTGATGTCTTATGCAGACTACATCACCAGCAGATTATCTATATGTTCCATCAGTCATGTCAGTGTATCCAATGTCCATTTATTGATTTGTCCCAAACGCCTGCTCCATCTCATCCACCCAGCGCCATTCATTTAGTAGTATTGACGTGAATGACTAATCGATCTTATTTGGGGTCTTCTGCCCCTTTCCGGCACTAGCTACTATTTGCCACAGTTGCCAATTAGAATCTCTCTCCGACTTAGTAACTGTTAGCATCTCGGCCACAAGCAGAACTCTTAGTTAACTCCAAAAATGCCTGTTTAACACCCTGATTAGCCCTCTGACCTGAAAGTGTAACCCAAAAATGGAGCTGCTAGCCTACACAGGGTGCAGCCTGAGACCAGCTTTGATTGCGACTTATTGGCATCTACTCTTTCCTTACAGTTTGACTCCCTGAAATCTCTTGGCTCAAAATCACTTTTGAATTCTGCTGCTGCCTACAATACAAATGTAGAGCAAATGACGGACTTTATTCAGTCCATCCCACCAACTCAAAGTGAAACCACTCGCTCTCCCCGCTCCAATTCTTCATTCCTCCTGATTCGTCATCGACTGATCAGTGTTACTTCTCCCTCTCCACATTCTCTCGTACCAGTATATTGGGAGGTAAATAGTGATTGATTGTGACCACATCCTTGGGGACAGAGGACGTGAAGCCAATTTTCCTTGGCACGCTTTGGGACTGCAGCATGGACTGAGGTGAAAGGGACATTATGACTGTGACATGAATTAACTTTGATAATGTTTTGTAAAGCCAGTCAGCACACCAGGTGATATCACAAGCGATCTACTCGCCACCGATCTTTGTGCCAGCCACCGCAGACTAGGGATTGGCTTTGGTATTGTTTGATATTGGGCAAGCAGTGCAGGTGAGAGGATTCCACGCATCGCTGTCCAGCACTCGCCTGGCGTCAACAGCTAATTTTGCTCACTGGCGATAAGATCGCTTGCTATATTGCCTGGTGGTGTGCTGCTGTTAAAGAAGCAGCCCTTCAGGATGTGCCTGGGTGCCGCGCATCACTGTCCAGCGCACACCTGGCTTCAACTGCCGATTTAGCTCGCTCGCAATATCACCTTGGTGCTGGTGGTTTAGGGGAGGACATCATTGGTAGAAAATGACGGTGTATTAAAATCCCAGCGCCTAATCTTGCAACATGTCGTAATCATTCCTTAGAAATTGATTCTGCAGCAATTTGCATGAGAAATTAATTAAATGATCCAATGATGGAGTCGCAGTAGGACAGTAATTGACAGCATACAACTGATCATCTCTGAGAGAGACAACTGGCTGCCAAATCCTTTGACTGAGCACTCCGCTCAGAATGTTGCAGTGTGGAGAAAATCAATGAATGCATGTAGAGGAATGTATGTTTCGAGGTCAAGGCTCCGAGAGCACGATCAATGAATATATTGAGTCATTTCTCTGTAACTGTTCGGATTGGAGAAACAAATTTCTGAGCTGTGGCGTCTGTGTTACATCTCTGTGTTTCTTGTAATAACTTCATACATATTACTGCCATACATGAGTGTGATACCAGTGCTGGAAATTTCCGACCCTGGCCAACTGTAGCTCAGACGCCTACGGTACTGCGCGTATAGTATAGAATAATATTCATGTATTCGTTGTAGACGTAATGAAAGAATATGAATGATATTTTGACTTGTGTATGGTATAATTGGCTGCACTGTGTAATCATCAAGTGTGATGTCTGGTTGATTACCATTAAGTGATCAATAATTAACTCTTGTTCCTTCATGGTAGTTGAGGACTCTCATTTGTAAAAACAATGAAAAACTGTAAACACGGTTTAATGACGATTTGGCATTTTGGTTTGGCTGTTTTCACAATGTCACTGTAAATGTCATCTCAGGCCATATTCCGTTGCTGTACTTCCCTATGCTGTTGCAGGATGTTGGTGGGTGGTCAGTGACGTTAGGTGTACCAAGGGTGCTTCAGAACATTTCAGCTTCAAAGCTGAGTGGTCCAACGATTAGCAAGGAACAAACAATTCTGCAATGTTGAAGACTTCTTAGATAATTCCACTCTCATAAATAAGGCATCAGCTGGCATGGCTGCTGAGAGCAGAATCTATACATGACCCGTTCTGGCAAAACCAGACACATGTCACTCTACTTTGGCAGGTTGACACCAAATGTTCGTCAGTTTCAGTATTGTCTGCCTATTATGAAATCTGAAAATATTTATTTCTTCCATTCTCTCCTGGTGTCATCTTAGTTCGTTGAGGCTCACCTTCTGAGCGACAGGCGACTCTTCGCCAGAGCGGGCCACATACATGTAAAAAATGTGTGAGAAATCCCGGGGAATACAATGTATCAATTCTATCTATGAAACAGATCATAGAGTTTATCAAATACCAATACATGTATGTAGCAAGTTCGCTAACTGTAATTCGTCATTGTTTATTCGCTTTGTACCGTATTGATTTTTTGTTGGTCTGCCCTTTGAAGATCTTCATATATTACAATTTGCATATACCAATACCTCCTTCATCTACACGCTCATATCAACGGTGCTATTGCTGGAATAACAGAATGAGAGATTAGAGATTGGAACACCTTGTTTTTCATGTTCAATGAGCGCTCATAATCATAGATGGGCTCAAACGCTAAATTTCCTGTTGAGGCTTGTTTCCACTATAGCGGATTCCACCGTGGTAATTGCGGCAAGTGGTTTTCACAGGGTTTTGGATAATCCTTCGATGGTGCAATAATAAAATGCCGTGTTAAAAAAATTATCCCAACGCCTGTGAAAATTGTGCCGCTCACCGCAAACCGTGGCAAAAACCGCTATAGTGGACACAGGCTTTGGACTGGAGATATGAAGCCGTGCAGTGATGGCGATGTTCTCTGATGCATTTTCCTGTCGCTACCCTGCTAGCCTCGGCTACCCTGCTAGCCTCGACCTCAACCTGATGCAGCTAAAAATGTTCAGAAATGTTTCGTAAAAACAAGCATGGTGCTACTTTTGCTATGGTACGTCATAGGCAGGCTGATGCATGAATGGAAAAGATCCCCGAGGGCTAAACCTGCCTTACCCTTTGAAACATCTTCTTTCAAACCCACACATCCGTCATTGTTTGATTTGGCCTTTGGTAACTAAAGAAATGACATTTACACTGTTTAGATGAATTAGTGGGCGGTGT
This sequence comes from Notospermus geniculatus, assembly GCA_002633025.1. NCBI lineage: Eukaryota > Metazoa > Nemertea > Pilidiophora > Heteronemertea > Lineidae > Notospermus > Notospermus geniculatus. Next base: position 126,331 of record NMRB01001995.1, on the reverse strand, counting down.
GACAGTATCAGTAACTTTTGTACCCAGGGGTGAGACTGTAATCCTTTTAGCTGCCTTATCTACCATAAAATGAGCGGTTAAGAAGTTAGCTTTGTTGGCTGTGGGCTTATACCTTTTTTCTGACTCCGTCTTTGTGTATATTTCCAGAGATTTCCTTCCACGTGGTAACGGTATTGTTACAAGAAGACCACTCATTCTTCAGCTGATCAATTCAAAAATTGGTATGTTGTAATTAAAAATACAACCCCTAATAGACCATTCTCAAATTGATGTAAACGACAAGGATCTGTGCACTTCTGCCGAAATCACAACCTCGATCTGAAGCTGAATGACATGGCGCAGACAACCCCACAAAAGTGACTTCGACGACGTTGCGTCAGACTCGACCATTGTCTCCATTGGCCACTTCCATTCGGTCTGGCCCCAGAAAAAAATACATTTTTCAAACAATCTTCTTACATATTTCCAGAATATGCTGAATTCTTGCACTGCAAGGGCCGAAAGTTCACCGACTTTGACATGGTCCGCAAGGAGATAGAAGATGAGACTGACAGGGTCACTGGAGCAAACAAGGGAATATCATCAGTACCCATTAACCTGAGGGTCTACTCGCCAAATGGTACGTTTTCATGCCAAAATGACATCTGTGCAGCTCTATAGAGCTTGTGCAGGTGACGTCATCACGAAAAAATCTGTCATCTTGCCGGTCAAGACGTCGGCGACCCACGTGGTGCAGTTTGTCGTCAGCGCAAGTGGAGTGTTGCGTCTTCAAACATGACGCGATCTGCACTCTTTGACCGCCAGCATGGTGGACCGCCGGTCAAAAGTGACGTCATAATGAGCCGCTGCACAAGCTCTATGGAGGCTCTTCACATGATGTCACATTTCCATGACTTCCTCAGGTACTTTCTAGTAGAGATCCCAAAAGGGAAATCGCTCTAACAATATTTTTCTCCAATTTCAGTTCTCAACTTGACCTTGATAGATTTACCAGGAATGACGAAGGTGCCTGTCGGTGATCAACCAGCAGACATTGAAATACAGATCAGGAATATGTTGATGGAGTTTATTACGAAGGAGAATTGTCTTGTCTTGGCGGTGTCTCCCGCCAACACAGATTTAGCGAATTCAGATGCTTTAAAAATAGCCAAGGAGGTGGATCCTCAAGGTTTGTATTGCTCTTCAGCCAATAGGAAATTAGGAGCAGTCAGCTGCGCTTATCGCCAAAATACGGCAGCAAAGTTCTAGTTGACCAATACAATACAATGTAAAATTCTCCTGATTGGTGCTCAATCAACCTTGAATGGGTCCGCCAGGCATTGAATTGGAAGTGGTTATCATGTCCGCTTAGCAAGCGGCAGGTCCCAGGTTCAACTCTCGGGCCATATGGGATTAATCATCCCTGGATCTTCAGCCAGTGGCATGGGACAGTAAGCTGTAGTGCATTGTACCTTGTGCCTTTTGCAAGGGCAAATAAAAGACGCATCCCAGTGAGGAACATGAATATACTTGAGATGGCCTCTTCCATACTTACCAGGGCCAATAATGCTTTTGGCTTCAACCCTGATGGAAAAATCTAATACAGAGCAATTCAATCTTTGGCAGGTATACGCACCATTGGTGTTATCACCAAGCTGGATCTGATGGACGACGGCACCGACGCCAGGGACATCCTGGAGAACAAGTTGCTCCCGCTGAGGAGGGGTTACATCGGGGTGGTCAACAGGAGCCAAAGGGATATTGAGGGGAAGAAAGATATCAAGGCAGCTCTGGGGGCAGAGAGGACTTTCTTTCTCAGTCACCCCTCATATAGGTAGGTTTCCTCCTACTTGCCTCACGAACTCAGGAATCAACTGGGGCACAACATTGCAAAAAAAGTACAGGGCTTGAAGTTGAAAGTTGGAAACTCTGAGGGCAAGTGGGTGGGTGAGGGGGAGGGCAGACCAGTTGTATTATGTGAAATCTGAGTTGCTTCTCTCTCTAACAAGTTTTGTTGTCATTCCAGACACGTAGCGGACAAAATGGGTACGCCATATTTACAACGAGTGTTGAATCAGCAATTGACCAATCACATACGAGACACGCTACCGCAACTTCGTAACAAACTACAGTCACAGCTTCTCTCCATGGAGCGAGATGTTGAGGAATATAAGAACTTTAGGCCCGACGACCCGGCTCGGAAGACTAAGGCCATGTTACAGTAAGTTGAGGACACAAGTCAGTAAGCAGGCGCGGATCCAAGGGGGGGCCAAAAAATCTTTAACATTGACCGTGAAATTCTGAAATTTGGAGCAAATCATTGAAATTCACCGCAGATTTCAATGTTTCTAGCACAGTGCGCCCCCTCTTTCCCGAAATCCTGGATCCGTCCCTGATAAGGATGTCATTTCACTGCTCACTTCTCAGGCTGATCCCGTTTGAAGGGATTTGTAAGGACTAGAATTTTAAGCCAGCAGCACCCGGGCGATATCACAAGCAATCTGCTCTCCAAAAAGCAGAATCGTCTGGTGATGTCAGGTGTGCTGGGGAGTGATGCGTGGAATCTTCTCGCCATTGATGCTCGTCCATATTTTTATCAAACAATACCAAAACTGATATCACCTAGTCTGTGGTGGCTAGCGAGAAGTTTGGTGGCGATTAGGTCGCTTGCAATATTGCCTGGTGTGCTGCTGGCTTTAAGAAGGGTTTTGGAAGAAGTATTGTACAGTAAAACCTCCATTAGTGAACACCTCCGAATAGTGAACAACCTCTGAATAATGAACATTCATTTTCGGTCCCAATTATATCTTTGCATTAACCATTGCATTAACCGGGCCCTCCTCATAGTGAACACCTCCATATAGTGAACACTTTTTCCGGTCCCAAGGGCGTTCACTATATGGAGGTTTTAATTCTCATTCTGTGAGGATACCAAGTCCTTGGTATCTTTCTCATCTTGTGATCAGCTCCTGAAAAACTAAAATCTTCTCTTCCAGAATGGTGCAGCAGTTTGGTGTGGACTTTGAGAAAAATATTGAGGGTTCTGGGTCTGAGATCAATACCATGGAACTATCTGGTGGTGCCAAAATTAACCGAATATTCCACGAGCGATTCCCATTTGAATTAGTTAAGGTACGATTATGTTCCTCTGCCAAAATAACTGTATTCGTGAGGTGGTCTAGGAAAACCCGTCGGATGTTGCTGAATGATCAACAAGGGCTGTCAGATTGTCTGTGCGTTGATCTGCTACTGTTTACCAGTTACGAAGTACATTTCAGCTCTTGAAATGTGTGGGTTCACCAAGGCCATTAACACTTTCCTCAAATGCAACATCCGGCATGTTATCCTAGACTGCCTCACATTTGATTCGTGAATTTCAAGCCGTCTTGGCCGGTGGTGATTTGGTGAGTGCAAACTTTGATCCCGTATGATGTAACCTTACGATGACGTCAGGTTACAATGTAATGTTACAATGACATCAGGTTCAGTGTAACCTTACAATGACATCAGGTTACAATGTAACCTTGCGATGACATCAGGTTACAGTGTAATGTAACCTTGCGATGACATCAGGTTACAGTGTAACCTTACGATGACATCAGGTTACAATATAACCTTACAATGACATCAGGTTACAATGTAACCTTGCGATGACATCAGGTTACAATGTAACCTTGCGACGACATCAGGTTACAATGTAACCTTATGATGACATCAGGTTACAATATAACCTTACAATGACATCAGGTTACAATGTAACCTTACAATGACATCAGGTTACATGTTCACTACATGACTTTGACTGACAACCCTTTCCTTCAGATTGAATTTGATGAGAAAGAACTACGACGAGAAATTAGTTACGCAATCAAGAATATCCATGGTATTAGGTAAGTTGGACGTCACCATGCCATAGTTGCTGAAGATAAGAATCAGTGGGTTGGAAGAAACCATCATGATTAAGAATTGCTCTCTTGAGTCAAATCTCAGTTATCCTTTCCAATAGACGATTCTCGAATTCGCAGATCTGCGCACTTCTGCTGAAATCTCAACCAGAACCTCAATCTCAAACCAGGTGACGTGACGCCATCCATGATTCAGCAATGGTCGAGTCTGATGCATCGTCTTCGACGTCACTGTCGTGGGGTTCTCTGCGTTACGTCATTCAGTTTCAGACCGAGGTTGTGTTTGCAACTTCGGCGGAAGTGCCCAGGTCTTTCTCGTTTATGTCAATTTGAGAACGGTCTATGAGAGACTTTACTGCCTTTGTAGGCCGCCACCAGTTAGCAGTCTTAGGATGGAATCTGACATCACAGAGAAGAAGTGCACACACCACAACGTCGTCTATAATGACCTGAGGCCATGGCCTATGTCCGTGACGTCAACTGACATTCTTGGACTGCTAACTGGTGGTGGCCTCGAAGGCACTGAAGTATCCATTGGCTAAAGATAAACACAAGACAAAGCTTCCATGTCAGTCTAACTTCCTTTCTTTATTCTGTTTCCAGGACTGGTCTCTTCACCCCCGACATGGCATTTGAAACTATTGTAAAAAGACAAATTGAAAAGTTAAAAGAGCCATCAATCCGTTGTGTTGATATGGTGGTCTCAGAGTTATCTAATGTGGTCAGAAAATGCACAGATAAGGTGAGTGTTCTTATTTACCTAACATTTAGAGTGCTGATATGGAAGTGTATGGTCTGAGTGCCGATATAGAAGTGTCTGGTGAGCTCAGAGTGCTGATATGGAAGTGTCTGGTGAGCTCAGAGTGCTGATATGGAAGTGTCTGGTCAGCTCTGAGTGCTGATATGGAAGTGTCTGGTGAGCTCAGAGTGCTGATATGGAAGTGTCTGGTGAGCTCAGAGTGCTGATATGGAAGTGTCTGATCAGCTCAGAGTGCTGAATGGAAGTGTCTGGTCAGCTCAGAGTGCTGAATGGAAGTGTCTGGTCAGCTTTGAGTACTGATATGGAAGTGTCTGATCAGCTATGAGTGCTGATATGGAAGTGGCTGGTCAGCTTGGAGTGCTGATATGGAAGTGTTTATTCAGCTTTCACACGCATGTCAAGAGAGAAATGGACTAGTTACGGACTGTTCCATGATTGATCCTGTAACTGACATGAAATGCATGGTCAACCATTTCAAACAAAATTTCAATGCTTCAATAGTTGTCCCATCATGGCATGGCCAATGCACCGCCCAAGTCTGCAGATGTATCACTGTTTTACAGATGTCTCGCTACCCACGGTTGAGAGAGGAAACTGAACGCATCGTCAACTCGCACGTGCGTGAACGTGAACAGAAGACCAAGGAACAGCTTGTCCTCTTGGTGGAAATACAACTGGCCTATATGAATACAAACCATGAAGATTTTATAGGATTTGCTAAGTATGTGATCCTGATGGGAAAAAATATCTTAGACGGGGATGGGAGGAGTGGTGGGTGGTGGTGGAGGAGACGTGGGCGGTGCCATCACATTGTGATTTCACAGAGAGCGGGATGAAAATTCCTGCTTGTCATCATCATCATGCTGTCATCATCATCATGCTAGGTGCAGAGCTAGCCACAGCATTCTTCAAACTGATTCTAGACAAAGCAATTCACTACGAATCAAACTTCCAATCCTCATCTCATGGTAATGTTTGGTCAGAGTTGGCATACTCTGCTCGGTTCTGATGGGTTGGAAACTGGACAATGTTGTGTGCCTTATAGGAAAATTGTGGATGTCAGGTTGTCCGTTATCCTTCAGTGAAGTGAAACGAAAGCTGCATAATTTGCAAGCTCTAACTTGCATATTCTGCATACGTGTTTAAAAAACTCTAATCCTGGTCGATTGAACAGTGTGTTAGAGAGTTTTCCATGTCTGAAACAGCTGCTACTTGGCCTAGATCAACATTTCAACATCTGTTCTGATGACATGTGTCTTCAAGTGGAAACGCAGAACTGTCTAGTATCATCAATCTAACTGTATAATGAAGATGCATAGCTGAACTGTAAACCCTTTGTTTTGTGGCCATGAAAGTGGTGCATCCATTAGATTGGCAACTGATGCTGCTTCAAACTTCAGGTTATTTTCAAAATATATGTGACCCTCCACGACAAAACCAGTGCTAATCCAAGAGAAAATCGGGCCTTGTGTCTTGAGGTGAGTGAAAAACTGCTCGCCTGAGAACTATAGAGTGTTCTATTGTCTCAGACAAGCAGTTTTTCACTTGCCTCAGAAGACGAGGCCTGGGGTGGATCCAGGATTCTGGAAAGAGGGGGCACACCTCAGATTTTTCTCACCAATTTCAAATTTTCCCACTTTGCTTGCGCAGCGCCTTCTATACAATGCACAGAAATGCTTCATCACTTGAAATCATCTAAACATAATACTTTTAACCATAAAATCATTTAAAAATCAAAAATCCCTAAATCTGCCAAGGTGTGGGCTTCTCTCCTAATTTGTCCTTTGTTATGCAACTCCCTAAGCCCGGAGACCTGGGAGGTAAAAAATTCACCCTGTCAGGGAATGTAAACCCCAACAGAGTTATAGCCTATGCAGGCCTAGCCTAGGATGAGAGTAGGGTGAAGGGGGTGTGGACATCTTTCAGGACTTATTGATTTATTTGGTTCACGAAAAGCAAAACAACAAAATCATTTTGCGCCAAGAAAATAAAATTGGGAAGGAAATTTCCACTTCCAATTAGCTGATTAGTGGTATGGGGTTACGGGCCATATTCTTATACATTTAAAAAATATTTTAAACAAGAACATAAAATAACAGGTTTCTAAGGTGAAAGACATAGCTTCCTACCAGACTTGAACTCACGGAACCCTCGCAGGCACAAAAAAACTATCACCCTGCCGCCATAAGACAAGAGGGCACCCTCTGTGCCCCCTAAATCTGCCATCTATCCCCAGGTCAGGTAACCAATCCCTGCCATTCTTTCCTAATCTATCCTTTATTATCATTATGCAACTCCCTAAGCCCGAAGACCTGGGAGTGTGAAAAATTAACCCCGTCGGGGAATGTAAACCCCAACAGAGTTATAGCCTATGCAGGCCTAGCCTAGGAAGAGGATAGGGTGAAGGGGTGTGGACATCTTTCAGAACTTATTGATTTATTTGGTTCACGAAAACCAAAACAACAAAATCATTTTGCACCAAGAAAATAAAATTGGGAAGGAAATTTCCACTTCCAATGAGCTGATTAGTGGTATGGGGTTATGGGCCATATTCTTATAGATTTGAAAAATATTTTAAACAAGAACACGAAGTATCCAAAGCGGTGCGACATCATGTGCGTGTTCGTGCCAATAAGGATGGGGAATGGATTGCTCGGCACGAGAACACCCACATGACACGCACCACGGCTGCCACTGTGGGGTGGGTGGGTGGGTCAATTTGTGCCTCCCCACCCCATGAGGGAATTAGTAATAATATTACTGCTAACAGCGCATCTGGACCACTGTGTTTCCTTCCCACTCGCCGATTTCCAAAACCAACTGAATGATAGGTAGGCAATCACGTGCACCTGACGTCACACCACTTCGGATAACGAAGTATCCAAAGCGGTGCGACATCATGTGCGTGTTCGTGCCAATAAGGATGGGGAATGGATTGCTCTCTACGAGTCTCTGAACGAGCACGCCCTCGCCAGTTTGAACCCATCGACCATCATTTTGAGGTGGGTTATGCCTCCCAAACTCACCCCAAACATAACCCCAAACATAACCCAACCAAAAAAATGATGGGAGATGGGAGCGACATGCCAGCCTTGAACGTACGAAATAAATTCATGTCGCCCCCACACTGCCACTATCCTGACCCATCTTGTCAATACCAATCCAATAGTGATTCCCAATAGGGTACCAAGTACACAAGTAATCTTCCGCAGTTACCCATTTTGGGGAAGAGGACTATCGTAGGAGATCGAATTCTCCAGTCATCCGACAAGAACCCAGGATGAGGGCGGGCAGAGGCGGGGAAGGTCTGCCTGTGCAGTGCCCGAATCCGGTTGATCTGACCCCAGACTAGATATTGATCTCCCATTCTGGTATCTGAAACCACGACCACAAACCAAAGATCAAGAGCCCGTCAAGCCAAAACTGCTT
>NMRB01001995.1:88355-102818 GCA_002633025.1 Notospermus geniculatus | reverse complement strand
TTTCATGCCATGCAAGTTGGATAAAAATGTCTGCTCACTATCTAACAAAACATATCAAAACCGGAAATAGCCGCTTTCTGCATTTTAATCCTCTAACACTGTTGTCTTTGCCGCTCGCATGCTTTTACATCACCATCGAAGTTCTGTCAACGGTGGTGATGTCATTTTGTGTGCGCCCCCTTTTGACCATTTCTTCAAATGCGTGTCAATTTCTTCAGCGTGTCCTAGTTCACTGAGCACAGAATGCTAACAGCTTTACAAGTCATGCTAACCAAAAGAACACGTCAGATGACTTTGATTGCCTGTATCAAAAGTCATACCATGTTGTACATGTTGTCATTCAACCTGCATAGTCTACGCAAACCTATGCATACAGTACTGGTGAAGGGATGATGGTGGGACAGGGAGCGTGGTGGCCTAGTGTCGGGTGTTCGACTCGAGATTGAGAGGTCATGGGTTTGTACCCACCTGAGATGCTACATCATATTCTCAGCTGGTCTGAAGGGATCAAGCAATGCGTTAAAGCCAGCAGCACACCAGGCGATATCACAAGAGATCTACTCACCAATGATCTTCTCGCCAGCCACCACAGACTAGGCAATATGAGCTTTGGTATTATTTGACGTTGGGCGAGCATCGCTGGGGAGAAGATTCCACGTATCGCTGTCCAGCGCACACCTGGCATCAACAGCCGATTTTGCTCGCTTGTGATCAGGTTGCTTGCGATATCGCCTGGTGTGCTGCTGACGTAAGGGACTTTGTTTTAACATGTCACTGAGCAAGACACTTAATAACCCGACACAGTTCACTCCACCCAGGAGTACCGATGGATGAGTGTAAATTAGGGATCAACCATTGAGTATTTTGTCACTAACCTGTCTTCCAGGAATGTTTACAAAGATTACAAAACATTGGAGCTGTCAGCGGAGACCGTGGAGGATGTCGACAGTTGGAAAGCATCATTCCTTCGGGCTGGAGTCTACCCAGAGAAAACTCCAGAGGAACAGGAATCGGAGGTAAGTCCTATCGTGGGTGGTTTTCTCCTGAATTACCACATTATACTGAATATTTTTCTGTAGTTCGTTTTCAAGAGGTTCTCTTCAAGAAATCCCAATCTTAATTGTTATTGTGATGATATTGAAGTTAAATTTGCCTTGAGGTACAACATTCCAAGTTTGGTGTTGCTACTTGACCTTTGTCTAACTGGCCTAGTCCTACTGTATTTGACATCATGCATACCGTGTGTCCTTAGTACGTACATGTATGTTGCTGTGGCATTAAGGTTTCTGCCAGTGGATGGTACAGGGGTACAATATGTTTCATGGATGTTACCAGGCCTAGAAATAAACATGTTGACAACCATGATATCTTCTGAAATGCTTGCCCCCACAGGGCCATAGAGAGGTGGATCCAGACCCTATGCATGAACGAGCAGTACTCACCATTAGAAATTTAGTTGAATCATATACAAAAATAGTCCACAAAACGACCCTTGATCTCGTACCAAAAACTGTAATGGCGCTCATTGTGAAGGACGTAAGTCGTAGCCAGTTGTGTATTACAAAACAACGCTTATACCTCACTTTAGAGTGGATAACTAACTCATCATCTGATAGGGGGCGCTCACGGAAACTGGTCACATTCCGACGATATTTCTTGTAGTTCTGCAATAAAATCATGGATGAATCATGATTTCTGATATGGAATCATGGAATGTTAGATTTGAACCTGCAGTCCTGAAGGTGTCTGGCCCTCATGTTGTCACTGCATTACTGTAACAAATTCGATAATTTCATCATGAAGATCTTCATCAGATGATGGGTTTTCCCTGCTAATCAATCAAGGTCACATGACTAGATCAGTTCTCACTCCTTCCTTCACCAGCTCTGGGTGCATCCGTGGGATGGAACAAAAACCACTTTGTGCAATATGAAAAACCAAACTGTTCGATGCCAGAAAACAATAAAACGGGAATGTTTCTGAGAAAAATGACCCCCAGCTGGGATAAGAGAGAACTGACAAGTCACGTGACCTCCCAGCGTGATAGCTTCCCCGTTAACACCTGTCTAACCGAGCATTATTTGACCAGGGACGCGGTGAGGATGCCATAGGCTCAATGGATCCCCAGTTAGAGAGACAAGTGGAAACCATTCGAAATCTTGTTGATTCCTATATGAAAATTATCAACAAGACCACGCGGGATATGGTTCCAAAAGCCATTATGCATATGGTTCTAAACCACGTAAGTTTTCCTATGTGTGTATGCATGTTGTGAAGACCTTGGACTGAAGTTGATCTTGGCTTATTAAGGGTGGATTACGCCCCTTCTAGACGGACACCTGGAGCTTCTTGGAGCATCGTTTCCCCGTGATGAGCTGAGTTCATATGAAACCTGTGAGCCACGTTGCTTTGCTTCTTCTAAGTTATGGCCAGATGAGATCGGGGTTCTCGGACCCCCTCTTTCTTCAACGTGGTTGCCAATGAAAGGAGCAGATATGAATATGAATCCCTGCGCTTTAAGGATCAATGTTTAACTTCTGGTTAAGTTTTAAAGATCAAAAATGAAAGAGTTCAATAATAGTACTTCATGTTTATGCCTGTTGCTAGGTAGCTTGCCTTTCATTTCTGTAAATACATTGTAACTCAGCGATGCTTTTGGCGAAGAATAATCCTTCCCTTGTGTACAAAATGACAACACTGTCGTTTGGTTAAATCGTATCTGTATCTTACGCCTTTGCAGCTAATTCTGACTATTGATCATGTTGAGTTTCCTTGTGTTGAATCCATTCAACATTCCTCACTAACTCGCTATCTGCCTGCCCACAGTTACTCGTGACCTCTTGTGGTCCATGCACCAAGTTCAACGCCTAGATGTCTAATCTTTGCCTGTTCTAACTTGCACCGACACATCAAAGATACCATTGCAAATAGTCCATCGTGGGTCGACCTTGGGGTCCCTGTATGGGATTGACCACATGTTCACTTAGTTACATCAGGAGTTTTACATCTTTCATTAATTGTCTGTTGAGAGCTTTGCTAAGAACACAACAAACCTACTTGGATCTGAGATACAGGGTTTATGATGTGCTATGTCAGTGGACAAAATTGTCCTGAATTTTAGGACAGAGCGTGAAACCCCCACAAAATTCTGAGGTGTTGATGTGTTTATGAGTTGTTAAGGAAAGCCTCACAATTGGATCATTCTTGAGTCGCCACTAATTCATGGTTATTTCGATCCTCATTGGCTGATGTGAGTCTTAACCTTGGTTCCAGGTGAAGGAATTCATCAGTGCAGAGATGCTGGCTCATCTTTATTCCTCTGGGGACCAGGTAAGCATAAATTACAACCAAAGCAGAGGCTCGGGGTTCATTCATACAGAAGCCTAGACATTCTATTGGCTGCAAGAAAATGCGCATTTGCTGCTTTATTGCTACTCTGTGAAGTCTTCACATGACGTCACATTTCCATGACGTCGACACGATGCAGTCATATTGGCCAACAACGTCAAGCAACATCACGGCATGATCGTGACGTCAAAATGTCATGACATGACAGTTTTGACGTCATCGCTGACCATTTGATGGCCAACGTGGCCAATACTTTGCAGTCACGTGACCGTTGTGAAGAACCTCTGTTGAGAGAAAGTCGGGTGTAAGGTTACTTTCTGTTCTTCAGGCATCGATGATGGAGGAGTCAGCTGAGGAGGCAACAAAACGAGAAGAGATGTTAAAAATGTACCACGCGACCAAAGAAGCCCTTAGCATCATCAGTGAGGTCTCCACAAACACAACCTCGGTCCCAGTTCCACCTCCAGTCAATGATGATTGGTTGAATGTCGGCGGTGGTGGTCGCGCGAATGGGTAGGTGATCGAGATTTGTGGGCGGCAGATCATCCGTGGTGAGAGAATTTGAGTGTGAAAATCACTGAGATCTCAAATTATCAGCATTACTGAAAATGTTTAGCTTGTGCAGTCCTCTTATCACTTGAAGAATGAGTGGCCGGCAATCAAACCTGCAGCCTACAAGGTGACAGGCCTTTCTCTTTTCACTGCACCAGTCAGGCAGCCTGGATGTCTTGTTACCCTGTCACAAATTCTTGTCTCCTACAGGCCTCCATCACCAGTTCCATCTCGACCGACGCGACCAGGAGGTGGAGGACCAGCCCCATCACGTAATCCTCCAGCCCCGAGCGCCGCACGGCCTGCACCCTCCGTACCATCTAGGCCCGCTCCTCAGGTTCCATCGAGGCCTGGTGGTGCTCTACCACCGCCACTAATCCCCAGGTGAGTCTTACCGTAGAAAAAACAAACAAATTGCAGTTGAAATGGCAAATTGCACTGACAGTCTTAATGAATATTCCGAAATCAAAAATGAAAGTTCTGACGGATTGGTGCACTTTGCTATTTCATGAAAGGATTTGACGCAGTGATTAAAAAAGCCACTGGTGTTCCCGATGAGATCAGATTCTTCAATTCATAGCATCATGTGATCTAGTTCTGCATTACTGCATGAGGGTTTCTTACGTTTACGCAACAATTTTGGCTTCGTCTAACCAAAGAAGTAACAGTTTGAAGGTTGCAACAACTCGGCATCTAATGATTGATGCTGACTTCTACAGTAGGACATGGGTTACAATAACAGCTTGCCAAGTTTGGTTTGAAGTCAGGGAGACAGACAGACAATATTGAAACTGACAAACAGTTGGTCTCAACCTGCCAAGCTAAAAGCGACATGCGTCTGGTTTGCTGTGGAGGGTCACATATGGGACCATCCCTGGCTCTTCACGTCTGTCGCATGGGACAGTAAGCCGTGGTGCCTTGTACCTTCTTTGCAAGGGCAAGTAAAAGACCCCATCTAAGTGAGGAACATGATAGCTTGAGATGGCCTCTTCCGTACTTACCAGGGCTTTGGCACTGATGGAAAAATTTAATACAAATCGTTCACTGAGAATTTAAAGTCTGTTGTTTGATCTCCCTGGCTTCAGACAAGTTACATCCTGCTTCAACATTGCTTGGCATCCCAGAGATCGGCCAACGAAGGCTGACTTTCCATTCGCGCGATTTTCGAGCGGCAGACATGCGAAAGCATTGTTTCTTTCCGCGGCGTTGGTCACGGACAAAGGATGCGGCATCGCACCGCTCGAAAATCACGTGAATGGATTCTTAGCCTTACCGGTACTACATACATGTACATGTACCTAAATCTTGATTGACATTTTGGAAGGGTTTGAGAAATTTTCAAGGTGAAGTCTTACTGCGACCACGTCATGACTTTACTGTTTGAAGAGGGAATGAATCAGAAACTGTACATAGATCATCAAAACTGGAGGCCGCGACCGACCACTTCACCTTGAGAATTTCTAACATCCTTTCAAGTCAGAATTCCTGAAAGAAATCAAATGCTTGATGTTAAATATTTGCGTTGATTCTTTTCTGACGATAGGCCAGACCTTCCCTACAAACCAAAGTAAATATTTTCTCTTCGCATCCTTAGCTGTCGCTGTTAGTGTGATACCGTGCTTTAGGTTCTAATATTCTAACATTCATCTCTATAGGTTACATTTTCACTTAATTGGTAATTGTGCCTTCGTCCTCTGTAGTTTGCATCCAAAGTTTCTCTGCCGCTTAGTTTCAAACAACGTGAGCTTGGACCACAAGTCACCTGTGTCGCAGACCACACCGGGAATCAAACCCAGATCTCCCGCATGCAACAGGCGCGGATCGAGGGGTGCACCGGGGGTGCACCCGGTGCCAACAAATCTGTAAAATTGACCGTGAAATTCTGAAATTTGGAGCAAATCATTGAAATTCACCGCAGATTTCAATGTTTCTAGCACAGTGCGCCCCTTCGTTTCTGAAATTGTGGATCCGCCCCTGTGCACAGCAGGTGTTCTTCCATCGAGTCCAAGTCTGGCTTGAGGGCCCAACACCTCCTAAATCTACCACAAATATTTGTCTATGCATTTTCCTTGAAACTTGTCAAATACCTCATCAGTTGAGTTCTCCATGTTCTTCTCGCCCAAGTCATCTCTTTCATATTTGAACTGGTCGGAAGTTTTGGATGTAAACGCCTCACTCCCCTGTTTGATTCCAGCGACAACAACAAGTTTGATCCTCCACAGCCCCCCGCCCTCACGGATCCCCCACACGCCTCTAACTCATGAAGAGTGCTTACTGCCTTCCTAACTCAATAATCATTTCATTTTTCAGGAAAAAATGAATTGCGAATTCCTGCGTGATTAGTGAGCACATTTAACACTAGATGTCTCTTTCTGTCTAGCCGCATGTTCATGTAGGGTGGTTGTATAAATTAAGATTTCTGTGCTAGTTGATGATGTGACTTGAACTAATATTCAGATCGACTAACTCGGGGTGCGCTTCCTTTGATACCTGGCGTGTGCTAAAAATACCCAACTTTTCCATCAAGCTGAAAGCCAGCCACACACTCAACGATATCGATATATAAGTGATATCGATAACGATATCAATATATAAGTGATCTGATCGCATGCAAGTAAAATAGGCTGTTGACGCCAAGTGTGTGCTGGACAGCGATGCATGGAATCCTCTCGCAATGTTCGCCCAATGTCAAACAATTCCAAAGCTGATAATGAGGTTATCGCCACTTCCCCACGGAAAGATGTCGCTGCGACCGTATCAGGCCTTTTCATTGTCTTCAGGACGTCATCTCCGTGGCATACGAGGTGCGAGCATGAAGCCACAACGTCACGGGAGTGTGATCGTTGATGTTCGTACAACATCACAGTGGAAAAGTTGATACGGTCGCAGCGCCATCAAATGGTAGAAGAAGAATGGTTACAACCCCATTGCCTAGTCTGTGGTGGCTGGTGAGAAGATCACTGGCAAGTAGATAGCTTGTGATATCGCCTGGTGTGCTGCTGGCTTAAGCAAGTGTGACGAGGTTCCTTTTGCTCCTGTTTTGAAACAGAAAGGTGGGCTGTATATTACTGGCTTTGTGTTCTGCTAAACCTGAATATTGTGTACAGCTCATTGCAAGTTGCTGGTTACGGCCATGATGGATAGAAAGTTGGGTACTTTTCAGTGTTCTGTGTGTCAGGGAATCCATCGGGAAATATCCTGGGTTGCTTTATTACTAGCTAGTATCTTGGTCATAGGTTAGGGGCAGAGTAGACCGAGTGCAGGAATCTTACAGAAGCTTAAGTAGGATGCAAGAAAACTCGATCTCAAAATTGACGTGTGATCACAGATGGTGACATTCTGACTTTGGGTTGGTCTCGTTTATTGGATGTGACATGGGTCGAAACTAGGCCTCAAGTCACAAAAATTTGCGGAAAATATTTCTGATTTTGCCATTGGATTTTGAGATCGAGTTTGTAGCAGGTTCTTTCTAATCTAACCCAATTTTGAGAACCTTCATCAGGCACATTTTGATTTCATTTAACTCATCTGCCCCCAGGTTTGAACAGACGGTATCTGCTTTTGAAGTTTTCTAAAATCCTTGGAAATAAATTGGAAAAAATTTGAAGAAACTTTCTTCAGATGGTTCACAGGAACAACCTTTCTTCAAATAATTTTCAATCAGTACCATAGGATGTGAGAAAACTTTGACAGAAGATGCCGTCTGCTGGACTCAGGGGCAGATGAGTTAAGACTTTGCCGACACAGTATCTGTTGTATTTATGCAACGTTTCTGACTTAACTTTATCTTTGAACTCCGCCGATCGGCGTGTCACGTATCAGTGTTGATGTGTTAGTTACCGTCGTTTTCTTTTATTTTCTTGTTTCCAGTCGTCCCGGTAGCAACATGCCTAGGATCCCAGACCGGCCATCAATCCCCGCTAGACCACAATAAACTCATAAACAACATTACTCACCTCATTAAGAGTGATGTTCCATTCATTTTGCACGTCTGTGAAATATTTTGTTCTGATTTCCGTTCGATGGACAAGCTACACTGTAGATGTTCATCAGACGGCGATCAGAACAAAAATCCAAAGGTAAATATCGATAGGTTGTATGGAACAAACCGTAACATTCGTATTTTGGCCTGAGGAATCTTATTTATCGCATCATTCCAAGCCTTCTGAGGCCGTGTGCATGTTAGCCTAGCTCAAAAGTGTCGTAGGCTGCAAATGTTCCAGTGGCTCTTGTTTTCAATGTTGAGAAATGAGGTTGAGTGCAATATGTAGAGATATGAGTAGGGCTGTCGAAAACCTGGGATTTCCCTCTGTATGGGTGTCTCAGGAACCCCTGAACACACTGATACTGTTATATGTTTTGGATATAACTTCCGGTCAGTGTACCGGCGAATTCTCTTGTGCTCATGTCAGGCCGACCTTGCGACGGCACAAAACAGGCAGCAGCTGACTCTTCTGGATCACTTTGCCTGAGCCATGACTCATCAGACTATGGAAAAATCAGTTGCCAAAATGGTGTGACGTGACTGCAGTTGCGTCTCATCAGTCGCCGATCAAAAAAGATCACGAATCACAAGAGTTGAAGATGTTTAGCTTCTATGACATCTGATGGGCATATCTATTCGCAGTCAACCTGACTCGATTTACGATTGCCTGTGCGCAGGTGCCACCTGTTCCACGATGAGCGCACACATTTTCAATTTTGCAACCTAAATCATTTCTTCACTTGATGCCGACTGTTCCATCACAGCACAGGCAATCGTAGCGTGGCCTGACATCAGCATTACTTGCATGAATTCTTTTATTTCATGTGCATCTCGCATCGACATTGAAAGCCAGAGCCATTCGCAGCAAGTAAACAAAACCAAATATATGCAACAAAATTGTATGAATAAGTAGTATTCTGGTAATAATACTGTGTATTATTGTTCATAGTGATGATTTTTACTCCCTGTCCACCAGATTAAAGTGATGAAATATTCAACGCCAGTACCGGTAATTGTTAAATGTTATTATTGTCTATGGTTTTAAATACCACTCTTGGACATGAAGTAGAAGGGCTCGACACGCATGATTGAAATGTCTGGAAAACCTGCCAGTTTCCTATTTAAAGCTAGACAGCGCTTTGTAAATGTGTATAATAAGCTTGGAAAAACAGCTTTAGCTATTACCATTTACTGTATTTATATTAGAACAGAATGCTACGGTTTCTATATTTATAAATCCATCGTTGACAAGACCAGAGCGTGGCGACACCTATTTTAGTCATTAGTGAGGTTTTGCAAATCTGACGCAATATGAAGTACGAAATACGAAATTCAACTTCATATCCATGATTTAATATATTACAGGAAATGGTTGGTACCACAAATATCGCCTGCTGCAAGAGCGTCTTTTAGCGTATGACGTTAGACTGATAGAGTTACGGTGTGTATTAAACTTTGAAATTTATCTTTCGTTTCCACTTCGTAGATACGAAGTGGAAATTTAAAAATTCAAGATGCACCATAACTCTCTCGGTCTTACATGATATACTAAAAGACACACTGGCCGCAGGGATATTTTGTGGTACCAACCCTCTCCAGAAATATATTAGGTCCTGGAAATGAAGTTGTATTTCGTACTTCGTGTTTCGTCAGATTTGCGAAACCTCGCTATTTCCCATCGAGGCAAACCAATACATTAAACCAATACGTCACACCCACCTTGTTGTTATCTTGTGTAAATCTTGTCTCTGCACATTATACTCGGCACTGTACACAATGTTGTCTATGAACAATGAAGTGAGAGGAGAGATCTGCCCAATCTGTGGGAGGACTGGGCCGACCGCACAGAAAGTCTAGTGCTTTCGGCAGGCGTGGATCTGGGGGGGATGCCCCGGGCACTCGCCTCCCCTTTTAGCCAACAAATCTGTAAAACTGACCATGAAATTCTGAAATTTGGAGCAAATCATTGAAATTCACCGCAAATTTCAATGTCCCTAGCACAGGGCGCCCCCTCTTTTCTCAAATCCTGGGTCTGCCCTGCTTTCGGTGCCTATCGGTGGTTTAGTTGATGGGAAAATGTGTTATAATACCAGTAACTGCCAATAGGCACCGGTACCACTATCAGACTTTCTGTGCGGTCGACCCTGGACTCGAATAGCATTATGATGTCATTGTCTTGATAAATTGCATGGCACTGCATGTGAAGGAATTAACAAAGTAGTACATGTATGAATGAACGACCATGAAGTTTAACACAGAAGTAGATCTTTGTGCCTTGGGTCGAAATTGCTGGACCTTGTTTACGAAGGACAGGGATCAGTGCGCACGTCCTATTTTGTGTCCATTCTCTTTCCACCTGTACGATTTCTTGTGCTTTTACTTTCTGATAACCTGTTAATCTCGTCTTAGAATCCCAAGTCGGACCACACAACTGAAACATGTTAACAAACTTCACCAACAGGAATAGGAAATAGTGATCTAGTCTTACTCTGCTGTTGTGGTGTATTTTTTCGTTTCCATGTTGAAGTACATGACGTAGGAACAGAGTGTAGTAGACTTACCGGTATACCAGAATATTCAAGATTTGGACGATAGTTAAGCCATGACTTTTGTACACATGTATAAATTGATGATTAATCTACCGATTTTGATACATACTTGGTGTTGTGTCACATAGCAGTTTGATGTGAAGTGATATGGACGTACCATAGGTATTGTCGTTTTGACATGACTTCATGTTGTTGTGTTCAAGTTAGTAACACCACGCTAGGGATTTGGAAGGTTGTTGAGCGTCATTTCCAACATGGCTAGTCGATGGCAGTCACATCTTAGAAATGTAATCTGTGGAAAGAAACCTTGCCTGTTCTATCAGGACACAACAGTAGCCTTGTGGTGTTGGGCCTGTTTTACTGCGTCCTCGCCGCAGGGTCTTAACAACTGCTCCCCTCCTCCACTTGTTTCAATAAGGGAGGGTATGACCGTAAATGACTTAAAGCCCCACTGTATTGAATTTTACGATATTTTCAAAATGTTAGGAGAATGCAAACAGAGGTTTCATAGCCTCGTGAAGGTCACCAAAATGCTTGCCTGATAGGTATTTCAGAGAATCAAGGCCTAGTTTTCAGCACACATTGAAAAAAACTGCAGGGAGGGCTCCAATGTATTCAGACAGAGCGTAGTACATTTTACACTACGCTGACGTCGTGCACTGACGTCAAGAATCGCAGCGATGATTTGCGTTTTTCAGATTCAATACAGTGGGGCTTTAAGATTCTCAGGGTGGTTTGCTGCAGTGATACCTCACATGGCTCTCACAGGCGTCATGTTTGGCCTTCTTGCAATGCCATACAACAGGTTAAAAGCCGACAGAGATTGCAATTATAGAGAAAAACCCGTCAACACCACACAACAGGCACAGAAAGATGTAGTGGAAACGAGGATTGGGACCTCTGTAGTGGCTGTAGCGGAAACAGTTGTAGTGGAAACAATGTGTCTGAAAAGTTGATCTGTGGGCTTTATTGTGGACTGTAAGCCATCCCTTCAGCAACATTGGAAATGTTCTTCAGTAGACCTCAAGTCATACTCTGTTAAAAGTGCATAATGACTGTTAGATGCGGTTTGAGTGATGTATATACCTGGTACCATGTATACTATGCACAAAATTGATTGTTTAGATATGGTCATTTCAGCGAATGAGATCATCAGATGTTAATGCGAAAAAATCACAACTGTGTGAGTCATGAGAAGTCAGTCTCTCCAGAAACCTGCTTCAGTTCCTTGATACTCAGAAAATCTTTAACTGCCTAGAGTGTTTTGAGTTGCCTCGATGCATTAGAAAGTGGTGTGCGTACATTTTAGTTATCGATAAGAGTGTCAGCTCGTTGCAAGTCGTATGGGGGAGTATTGGTGGGGGAATGGAAAGGGGCATAGGGAAAATATGAGCTTACAGAATAGGGCAAGAAATTATTTAAAAGATGGATCTGTAAAATAATAATGATAATACCGGTACATTGTAACTCTGACGCAAGTGCTACATTATCATGAAGTCGATATGCTAATGTTGTCAATTTGAACTGGATGCAGTAAGAGGTAAATGTTGACCTTATACCTGGGTCTCAGGTGGCCCAGTTTGATTTCACCACTATGCTCGTTAACGAGTATACATGTATAATTATGTGATGATTTTAGTAGTGTAGCCATAGTGATGTGTCACAGGGAAATACCCATTGGCAAATGTTTGTGTCAGTAGAGTGTTCAGGTCCAGAACTGGTACTGTGGGTAGGCCTACTTGGGAACATTTAATTCAACCAAGAGCTTTGATAAGAACGAAAATTGACCTTTGGAACTAGGTAAAGGTAGGCCTAGAAGTTGGTACCAGCAATACCAGTTGTAGGCCTACTACTCATTAGTCAGTTTCCATTTGTAGAAATAATATGGACACGATGGGATTGACCTTTATTAATTGGATGTACATGTACAGTTAAATTACTGTATAGAGTTGTCAATATGGAAATAAATATGATGTCTTTGCTAGAAGAGGCTTTGTTTATTTCATGTTCACTTGACGGACAGTATCGGTGCCAGGGTGTTGTCAAATGTGACCCTCCACCACAAAGCAGTTGTAAGTCCCTCTGAGTTGGCAGGTTGGGACCGAATTATCTGTCTATTATTTCAGTGTATTGTCTGTCTATTTGAAGCCTGGCAAATTTCGACCCCGGTTGGGGTCGAAAAGTCCTGGAAGTTGACTTCTTGATCACTTTGTGTGTCAATTTTTGTGCTTCTTTGGATATTTGAAGCCTGAGTTATATTTTTTCTTTCTTTATCTCCTGGTGTCATCTCAGTACATGTAGGCCTAGGCTCATTTTCTTTGTGACTTGGGCCTAGGCCTACAACTGGTTTTGTGGTGGAGGGTCACAAAATTCTGTTATGTAACTTAAAGGACCACAGTATTGCTTCCCAATCCTGCGTTACACCTACCCGCGTTAAGGGAGACCTCTATTGACGACTTGGTAAACTACGCATGCTACTACGTGCATTGTAGTGTAATCATACATTCTCCAACACTGGGGCGAAAGGCTTAACTACAGTATTGGAGAACGGGCACGGTGGCGCCGGCTGTCGACAGAAAGTGGCAATACCGTGGTGCTTTAAGAAGTGTTGCGTAACGAGAGATTTCACTATCGTCCGCAATGACAATTCAGAGAAAACTGGGCCAAGGTTAAGCTGAGGGCTAAGTGACCCAAACTCAGACCGAAAACTGAGTGATGACTTCTCAGGATCACTCAATAGTGTTGCAATCAATGCCCAAACTTCATGACCAACACAGCCACGCCCTGCATAACCCTAGCGGAGAGTCTAGGAACCAATCTAAATCATCAGGAATTTCAGTTCCATCACTGTCACAGAGATGGCGACACAATCGCTAGTGTGGTTCTCCTGTCCAACAACAGATGGCGCGCCGAAGTAGTGTCAGCGCCACCTATTGTTGGAGAGCTGAACTGCATCACACGGAATTTGCCGGTAATTTCCGACCATTTCCGAATGACTTGGGAAAATGGGATAAGTCAGATTTAATGATTTCTTATTTAGCTATGCAAATTAGGGAGTCTACGTCATCAAATTTTCCGGCTATTACCGACTTCTAACGAATTGTTATGGAACTAACAGATTTGACGATTTCCCATTATGATATGCAAATTAGTGTGACGTCAGGAATTTTGGGATATTACCGATTTTGATGATTTCCCATTCTGATTAGGCGGATCTAGCAGTTCATTCTCAGATATGCGAAAATAGGCGATTCGTACTAAATTATTTTACCTGTATAGGGTTTGGTTTGTCGCGCAAAATACATTTTGTTGTTATGCGTGATTTTTCATTTGCGTTTGTATCCACTAACTGCGGTAGATTCATTCAAATGACCTTCCAGGCAGTATAGGCGCAAATACTGGCTCCGCGGCGCCATCTGAAGTTAAAGATCGGAACCAGACACATTCCCACAGCGTTCCTAGCGGATCCTCGTCAAACTAACCAAATTTTTCAGGAATTTCAGTTTCAAAACTGACTCATAGATGGCGACACCCGATAGCCACTTAAAATCACGTGATCCCGTCAGATACGCACAATGGTGGTGCTGTAGTAAAGTTGGAGACTCCTTCTCAGCGTTCTTCTCACTTTATCCACGGATTACATCGTAATGAGGAAGGATTTTCGAAACCTTTCGAAAATTACTTGCAGAGTTCAAAAGATTGAAGAAAACTCTTCCTGTCTATAGAACTTGTTGGGCAAAATACTGTCCTGTTTAGATGTTAGTGAGGGGGTTTTCCCGTTTTAGTTTTCGAGTGGAATCTCCCTGTACAAAATACACTACAGTAGGTCGACAGTCACACGTGCTGTTTATACATTGTATGTAGTTATATTTTGTGACTTGAACTTTTTGCCAGTCTTGAAGTTTGTCTTTACTTTGTTGGATTTGTGGAGAGCAGATTGTAACTTTGCTGATTCCACCTTTGAAGTGTAATTATTGTGCCTGATTGTTATTCTGATTTCTGGCTGGCCATCATCCATCATCATAGATT
>NMRB01001995.1:71556-87303 GCA_002633025.1 Notospermus geniculatus | reverse complement strand
GCCGGGAATCTTGTTGTCATAACAGACAGTGATCAACAAAACCTGTGGTCTCCCAAGACCCTTGTTATATTGACAGTATGACGTAACTTCCTTTTACAAATAAAAGCCAATTCATGGTATTGATGAGGTTTTGCACTGAACAGACATGGGTTGAAGTCAGTGTCACTTCTCATTTGGTGCATAACGTGAGAACTGAACTGGAACTGCCTAGGCCTGCTCTTCAGAGTATAAAATCCTAAAGAGGGGCTGTCCCAGAGGTGTTTCCAGATGACTGTCTGAGTGGGATTTATTTTTGCTAAAAAATGCCAAAAAAGGCATTTTCTCGTGAGATTCTAAAAAGGATAAGTTGCAGATGTTGGTCAGTCAGGCAAGTTGAATGTAATGAAGAAAGAAAATTTGAAATCGGACAATTTTTCAAAAATTGTCAAAAAAGTGATTTTATAAAATGTCATTTTTCTCTTAATTACAATGTAATTAAAATTGATTTTTATCAAAACACCATGGTTCTATGCCCAACATGTTGCTACAGACTGGGTGCAAATACCATTGCTGTAGCTCCAGTGGTTTTTGAGATATTTAGGATAACTTGCTGTCCTTTTACTTTCCTACAAGAGTGTACATGTACGTTGTAGCTTTCGTGGAGAGGCTGATGTTGGTCCTCAATCATGTGAGTAGAACACGTGTTGTGACTGAGGCCCAATCAGCCATGAGCCCAATAAGGCAATACCATTTCACCAACCTGACATTTCCATCGGAAGCAAAGCAATCAGTGAATTATCTCATTTGTATATAATCTTCCTGCCTGGTTGCCAAGTTTACATGGATTAGCTCTGATAAATATGTAGAACGTAATGTTAGCAAGTCAACTTTTGCATTACTGTACCGCAAAACTGCTCAATGAATCATGTAAAAGGTTGAATCCAAAGCCAGCATTACACCAGGCGATATCGCAAGTGATCTACTCGCCACTGATCTTCTTGCCAGCCACCACCGCACAAGGCGATATCGGTTTTGCTCGTTTGATACTGGGCGAACATCGCTGGTGAGAGGATTCCATGCATCGCCATCCAGCACACACCTGGCATCAACAGCCGATTTTGCTCGCTGGTGATTATATCGCTTGTGATATCGCCTGGTGTGCTGCTGGCCTTTGAACTGTGGCCCTTTGGAGCCTACGTGTAACTACATGTAAATGGTCCATGGTCCATGCGGACTACATGTAGAAGTGGCGACTTGACCAAGAATGAATCCTTGGTCTCTCGGCACATACATTTAAATGTAGGCCTACATGAGAGCCTCAATGTCCAAGTAATGTTACATTGTCTGCATCTTTTCCAAGGCCATAATGTTTATCTTCATTAAAAAGGCAAAAATTGCAACCACTGTGCGTGCGAACTGGGTTAATTTAAACTCAGATTGGCAAAAATACATACTAATTAGCCAAACCGCAAACATTGTAAGTATGTAATTGGAATTCGGAGATAATTGGGACATCACCGATGGGAATGGCCTTCATTCCTTCATAGATGACGGCGGGGTGTTTTTTAGTTATTAGATACTTATTATTGCATCCACTGATTCCAGGGAATCTTTGACATCATGTTTGATGAGAAATAGTAATGTACCATGTGCCACACTCGGTGATCTTCTGAGGAGCTCTGATAGCCTCATTGGTTATCCGTTCGCTAAGCAAGTGGCAGGTCCTGGGTTCAAATCATGCCCGGGCCGTACACGCCGTATGTGATACATGTATTATCCCTGATTCTGTATGCCGCATGGGACAGTGCATTGTATTGTACCATTTTCCCTTACAAGGGCAAGTACATGAAAAAAGACCTCATCCAAGTGAGGAACATGAGTACATGTAGCTTGAGATGGCCTCGCTCTTCCGTTCTTACCAGGACCAATTATAATGCTATGGCTTTGGCCCTGATGGGAACATACAACATTGTAATACAACAATATAAAATACTTAGTGATCTGACAAATTGAGAACACATAAAATTCCATCAGTCAAAAATTACATGCATGATTTATGAAAAAACTCGCGTCAAAATTAATTTCTTTGAAAACTGTCAATTAAGTCATTCGTTGTCGTTGTTGTGTGGATCAAATCGTTGATTGCTTGAAGCAGGAATCTAACATTACACGACTAAAACATCATGCTCCATTTCACATTGCATGTTGTACTTGAGATTTTATTCAAGTGATTGAGACATGTCGTATTATTGATCTCCTCGGGATTATAGCGGGTTTATTTTCCGATTTCAGTTCGCATTTGTGTAATTTAAAATCGGTGTTTTGACTGAAATCCGTGTCGTATTGGCTGCAGGTGATTTTGAGATGTTTTTTTAACTTAAAACTTTGGATCCATGTACTCTAAAGCTGGGAAAGATAATAAATGGGGAATGATGTTCTGACTGATATTTGAGAAAATATATCTCTGGGGTCTTTAATTCAAGTTCAAATGCTAACAGCCGCTGCCCCGTTTGTGTTTTTAATTCATTAAGTTCAAATACTAACAGCCGCTGCCCCATTTGTGTATTGAGACTGAGATTTTTAGCTCACCTGTGGTGAGCTTATACAATGGTTGTGTGTCCGTCGTCCGTCGTCGTCTGTCGTCGTCCGTCGTCGTTGTCCATTAGCAGGGCACGTTTCGTAACCGCTGGAGCTATTGATCTAAAACTTGGTACATATACACCTCTAGGTCAGATGACCTACCACACTAAGTTTCGGTCCGATTCGATTCTTGGCTTGGCCACCAGGTGGCTAAAACCGAAAACACAAAAAGAAAAAAGTGCAATAACTCCTGAACTAATGACAGGATCATCTCCAAATTTTTATCATAGGTGTATCTAATGAGGATACATAACATATATAACGGGTTTTTGATTTGACCTACTTTTCAAGGTCACAGAGGTCAAAGTTCGAAATTTTTCCTTTTGGTGGCACGTTTCGTAACCGCGGGTGCTATTGACCTGAAACTTGGTACATATATACCCCTATGTCAGATGACCTACTACACCAAGTTTCGGTCCGATTCCACTCTCAGCTTGGCCACCAGGTGGCAGAAACTCAAAACATGAAAAGTGCAATAACTCCTGAACTAATGACTGGATCACCTCCAAATTTTTATCATAGGTGAATCTGCTGAGGGGACATTACATATATAAAGGATTTTTGGTTTGACCTACTTTTCAAGGTCACAGAGGTCAAAGTTCAAAATTTTGCCTTTTGGTGGCACGTTTCGCAAGTGCTTGGGCTATTGACCTGAAACTTGGTACGTATACACCACTATGCCAGATGACCTATGACACCACGTTTCGGTCCGATTCGATTCTTGGCTTGGCCACTATCGACTTTGGCATATATGTCAAAAATTCTCAAGCTAGAATGTTTTGACCTTGAAATTTTGACCGTAATCATGGCCCTGGAACTCATGGCCTGGAGCATTTCGATTTTACATTTGTTCTTCTGGTACGTTGACACAGGTGAGCACATGGTCCATGGACCATTTCATTTGGCACACCCCGTCTTGAGAAACTCTGTTCCTAATCAAGCTCTATCACATGAAACAGTGATGGCATCAAGGTCTGATACATCAATACGCCTGGTTATCCCGGCATTTGGCGGACATCTCGAGGAAATTAGTCGATCAGATCGTGTCTTAGGAAGGACAGCCATCTCCGTCCATCATTGGTACGTTTCGTCGTGCGACGATGTCGATCGATGTTGAAGTTTGATATTGTTGCTCCAGCAGTGAATCATGTTCTACATGTATATTCTCGTGATGTAGCAATTTGGCGGAAAAACACATGCACAAACAGAAAAAAGTTCAAAAAGCCCGATCTTTTGTCTGCGGTGACATGAAATGGATGGGGCAAAATTATAGATAATTTATCGGAATTCGAACAATCTTAGGTCGGCTGTATTACTCCATACAATATGTTGAATTACAGGCATAATGATATCAATTTAGTAACCGTAGTGTCATGTCATCCTATGTTGACGAGAATGCACGTACATTTTGTACAGGAAATGTACACAGATACTTGCTCTGTGATGATGATGTCTGTACTCAGTCTGTACAGTGTAGTCTTTGGGATGTTTGGGCTCTTTTTGATTTATGATGATAATTGATAATGTGGTCATCCTAAAAAAGACCGTGGCACCATCTAACTCAGACAGTTTGACCTAATACTTTTGTCTCAAACATGCTTATAATGCTCCAACCATGAAAGTTACTAGGCCTACAATAATGTAGTTCGTGGTCAGCAGCCTGTTCATTCCAAATGCTGATGTCAGGTCAACCTTGCACGGCACAAACGACTGACATTTCCAGATCACTTTTTAGTCTGAGCCATGACAGCGTGGAACAAATCAGTCGCTGATATGACTGTAGTTGCATCTCGCCAGTAATGATCAGTGCATCCAAGAGAGTTGAACATGTTTAACTTCTGAATTCTGAGCCATCCTGACAGCCAAAATCCATTCGCAGTCACCCTGACTCGAGTTACACTTAACCCTGCCTGTTCCACGATGAGCGCACGCATTTTCACTTTTGCGACGTGAACGCTGACCGTGATGCTGACTCTTCCGTTTAGTGGCGCAGGCAATCGTACATGTAGGTGCGACCTGACATCGGAACTTGTCTTGTGCAAAAATGGAAGTTTTTGGCGGCCGATGATTTCATGCAGTGTTTTAGGCCTATCCCTGGACAGGAAGAATCAAAACACTTGCCTCAAATTTCATCATTATTTCATTTGAATAATTGAATAAAAAGATATTTTGGAAGTTGGATAGAGTCAGGCAAAAAGAAATTTGCCTCATTCTATCCAGATAAAAAAAATTGAGGGATGACAAAAAGTTTCATAAAATGCTCCGCCTTGCCTGGGGTTTGAACCTGGGTCATTCAGTTCAAAGTCCAAGACACTTTCCACTAGACCACTGAGGCCAGGACACTGTAGAGAGTGTCTAACTGGTCCTTAGAGCTAATATTGTTTGATCATGTTTTGTGGTTACCTAATCATTGTCTGGATTTTCCACCGCAATGACCAAAGCAGCCAACCTCCAGTAAAACAAATTGGATTCCTTATTGTCTCAATCATATGAATGTTTTGTTCAAACTTGTAAGCAGGGAAAATATTTCTCAAGCCTTTATTTTTCCCTGCTTATGCTTACAAGTTTGAACAAAACATTTGTGAGACTGAGGCAATATAACAGAATCCTTAAAAGCTGCTATCGACACCCAATATACTGCGGCATTCTTCAGATCTGCGGCGATAAAGTTAAGACAACCACATCCAATCGTACAATCTACATGAATAACACGATCGTAAGAACTAGAATCCTGATATTTATAATACAACACAGATATTGTAGCTACAGAGACGATCTGATTACATCAAGTCGTGGGCGAAATGCAGTCTTTGATGCGTTATTTCTTTATTCCATAGACTTTGTTTGATAAGATATCAGATAACTTTCCTTCTCATATGATGAAAGAGCTGCCAGAATGGTGCAGCTCTCCACATCAGCACCTCTCACCTCTGAAGATGTGGGCCAATGGGGAGCGCCAAGTGGTCACGTGAGACTGATAGATCAGACGTGACACCTATAGAGGCTCATTGTTCGAGAAATGCGGTTCACCAAGCACGGCCAATCACACCTTGAATCGTCATGAATAATAGGTGGCGTCGGTGTACTATCAGTTCAAACCCACGCGTATATTCTCGCGTGGTCCGCGTGATCGGCGTTCCCTATTCCTCACAATTTGAAAGTTTGACATCTTTGATACTCTTTGGTTTCAAACGTGAGCTCTCCAGCTGGGTCCAGTTTCCTCCTACATTTACATGTGCGGGCAATGGCTGTACATGTATATTTATACAAAATGTGTGGTGGCTCATTGTGACGTCACTTACTTTTAACCGGTGGTCCACCAAGCTGACGTCGACGACACACTGTAGATCACGTCATGATTGAAGTCATACACACATGTACTCTACTTGCGACGACGACAAAGTGCACCACATGGGTTGATGATGTCATTTGCTGTCCAATATCGCGGATATACACACATAGACTGATCACATGACGTGATGATGTCACCTGCACATTCTCTGCAGTTGAATGGAAACACCCAAATGACACTGATGCATCCTCCCACAGCAGGGGTTTTTAGCCGCCTTGCTTTTGTGAATGCATAAAGCACCGCCGCTGTGGACGGACCTCCTGATGAGAATGTTTGGTAATAGAGAAGGCTGTGAACCCATCTTATCTCTATCTCTACATCTTGTTCACCAGCATCTCAATATATTTTATACCTGATCGAATCACTCTGTAAACTAGCTCTTCTTCAGCTCAATACATCCTCTAATAGTGTTACCAATAACAAATTGAATTAGCGTCGAGTTAGACCTGCCAGGCCACAGAAGAATTGGTTTGAAAGTGGATTCATTTTGCTGTTGAAATCTAAAACGAATCTATAAGTGCAAAAATGGATTGGTCATTTAAGCCGTCATGGTGCTGTGTTCTGTCAATTCCTGTCGATGACTGATGTTGGCCATCTTGATTCAATGTACAGATGTCGGATGGGAAATTTTAATGGGTGGGCGGGTGGGGGGGGGGTGAGTTAAGGAAGGGGTTGGAAATGATGTGATGGACGCCGGATCAGGGTTGCACTACAGTGGGAGAGAGCTGTCAGAGTGGTGCAGCGGTATTGGAAACCGACACGTGTTTTGTCACACGTCTCTCACGATGTCAAATTCTTAGACTATACACATAATGCAGGCCCGTTGTGTATTTCACTTGCAATGTACATACACGTATAACATTCTAACAATAGATCAGATGTTAGTTGGAACGCATCCAGATACAATTAACCTGATGACTTTACAAAGGTCTAACCTTGTAACAAGGAAAAAGAGTCTAATTACTCTGAATCTGTGTGCTATTCTAACCCTGCAATTCCTATGTACTGGAAAAATCAGGTCCTGTCATTACCACAGCCGATTGACCTACAAAATACCACTTAGTTTTTGAGAAAAACAGCAAAAACTGGCATGACACTGTCACATTTTTCAATTTATAGCATTCATTGACGTTAATTATGATAACTTGACTGGCAGGCAGAATCGTGTGTTAGTAACCACAAGCCTGACAAAGTGACATCTGGTGACCGCGCATGCCGACATCCACATGAGGAATCAAAGTCCCCTGTAAATGGCTCCTGGTAACCTACTATATATTTGATTTTTCCATTAGGGCCAAAGCCATAGCATTATTGGCCCTGGTAAGTACAGAAGAGGCCATCTCAAGCTACTCATGTTCCTCGCTTGGATGGGGTTTTTACTTGCCCTTGCGAAGACACAAGGTACAAGGCACCATGGCTTACTGTCCCATGCAATGGACTGAAGAGCCAGGAATGATTAATCCCTTGGCCCGGGATTCGATGCCCGGGACCTTCCGCTTCAGACCTGATTACCACTTGGCTATTATAGCTCCCACAGCTCATGGTTCCTGCTCCTCCCCACCAAGCCTTGCAGTCTGAACACACGTCAAACCCGCTCATTGAACGACACTGAGATTCTCTTTGCGTGATTGAAACGATCCTGCTTAGACAATCCCTGACAATCTATCGACTATCCCACATGTAATGCGAGACGGTCCTCATTGCTAACTGGTCATATAAGGTTGGCCCTCCATCCTCCAGTAGCAAGGTTTTGGTCTCGTTCCTGGCACATACATGTGAAGTGTGTAAGTGGATGTAGTGAGATAAAAACCCGTGTGTGGGAGGATGTTGGCCCTCATGCTTCTTGTAGCTTCGCCTCCATCCTCCCACAGCAGGGCTTTGGTCTCGTTCCTCTTCATACACTCGTGTGAGTGGATGAAGAGGAGCGAGGTATTAAAAAACCCTGCTGTAGGAGGATGCTTCGCCTCAAGAATCTTTCTTAGCTACAAGAGCAAAAGAAGGTTTCATGTCAGCCCATCCTTCCATTGACATGTCTGCCTGTCGTGCTCCGTCTGCCGTTTGCCTGTACCCGGCACCGAGGAACGTGCCGTAAAAGTAATTAACCAAGAAAGCAATACCATGTAGAACAAGTGGGGAAAATGATGATGTGAAAAATCCCAATTAAAACATGGCAACGCTGCGTGTTGTGCTGAGAGCTGCACTCCAAGATAAGAACGGGACAGACTGGCAATGAACTCTGGAGTTCTTGACGAGGTTCACTCAAGGAACTCTTTGAGTTCTTGAGGAGGTTCTCTCTCTCAAGGAACTCAATGCCAGGTCTGGAGAATCGAATGAAACAGCCTTGAAGCTCTCAGTCAATATCAAGATGATTCTTGACCTGCAAGGAATCGTGCTGTCGAAAAGAAACTGTTGGTAAAGCATCATCACTTCATTATGAGTCCAACAGTGCCAGCTCTAGTCCAATGGACTGCAGAGTGTTGAAGGTCCAAAATTGCCAACTCAAGTTCTCGTCTTCAAAGGAATTGGACTGCCAAGTTTTGAAGGTCCAACATTGCCAGCTCTAGTCCAAGCCTTCAAAGCAGTGGACTGTCAAGTTTTGAAGGTCCAACATTGCTAGCTCTTCAAGCCTTCGAAGCAATGGACTGCCATGCTCTGGATGAACTCATTGCCAAACTTGCTGTGGTGGGATTGGTATCTCTGTTCGATGCTAACCAAACAATTAAGATCTGTAGAATCAGAAATTGGTCCACCTGGACCCGTCCTTTCTGTCAAGTCAATCTCAGTTGCAGATCTATGATATGCATGCTAATCCCCCATCTATCTGAGGGAGATGTGACCTCTTCGCTCATCTAATTTCACCCCAATGAAAAAACTAATGACATTCTAAAAAAGTAGGATTATGATGTTATTTTTCTCAATCAATTGCATCCTGTTCACATGGAGAGTGACACTAGGCCTTATTTGTTGCATTATTATGATCTCAATAATTGCTGCATCCAGCTAACAGCTGACACTAGGCCTACTTATGTGGGATAATCATCTGATCCATTGTAATTGGGTGACATCGTTTTTTGACATTCCAGTAAAATGTCCACATTACTGCCAGAAATATGTTGTTTACCAGCGGATTTTCATGTATTGCTTCAGCAGTCTTTGAGCCTTGCACACCTCGGGCACTGCAGGTTAGGTTCTGCAGGTGTCTGGATCAACTTGTTTGAAAGAAGCTCACGATGAACGTTACCACTCATAGCATTTACCAGGCAGGAAATCTCCATAAACTGGATTCATATTTGGGACGCCAGCGTCTGCGCCCAACACACGATCAAATTTGCAGGATCCACCAGGTTCTACGCCGAACCTCGATGGACGATTCCTTCGAGATCCAATCGTGGGGCAATGATTGGTCTCGCGATAATTTTGTCACATCCAAATGCTGGCCAGTCGCTAAGGTGTGAATCAGTATGGCGAAGTCGGCACCCAAATTTCAAGATCGTGCATCAGACGCAACCCTAAAGCCTGCCGCACACTGGAGCTATCTGCTGAGCAAAAAGTCATTCGAGACCGTTTGCTCAGCAGATAGCTCGCGTGTGCGCGTATTTTCGGTGAGTTTACTGCCTCATGAGCAGGCTTCACCTGACTGTTTCCACCAGACATCATACAGGGCAGATCCCTCATGTCGTAACAACTCAAACTTGAGGACAGCCATTTAGAAGATGTCTTCTGCTTGTCGAGGATTTCAAGGAGTAATCATAGAAAACCTTCAAATGGAATCCACAAAAGCTGGTTATACTGATACTTGTACATTTCCTCTTCAAACAGTTTCCCCTCAGAGATGAATGTATTGAAAATATCGTCTGCTGAATGGCGTCTGCTTCTGGTCGATATTCTACAAGAAGCCGGCATTTCAAAGTGTACCACACGAGACACCTGATGTTAAAAGCGACCCTTGTCTGTGTAGCAGATTTAATTAGTCTCGCTGTACCCTGAGGGCTCTACTTGAGTTTCATAATCATAGGAATGGTATCTGAGATATGGCAGTCATTTGATTTCATGTTTATTTCTTCAAAGTTGTAAGACGTTTTCTAGCGCCGGAGGTTCAGTTCACGTGTTTGGTGGTGATGATTCTTGAATATCAGGATGTTGATTATGAAGTACATGTAGGAAGGAGGTGAAGAAGCACACATGTAGAGAGATTGTGCCATTCTGTCCTACACAGCTGCTGCTGTCGTAACTACATCCTCCCACAGCAAGGCTTGGTTTTGCTCCTCATATGTTTGCACATGAGTGAGTAGAGGAAGAGGAGTGAGGTAAAAACCCCTGCTGCTGGAGGATGCCTATGGAATCAAACTGAAACCTAACAATTGAGATCCACCTGTATGGTTGTCTGATGGCTCCTCATACAATATCATTAATATCAAGAATATTCAATATCATCGACAATTTACTTGATGGAATAAGAAGGAAACAGAAGAACTTTTATGGGTTGTAATTTCCTGTATTGGGCGTTGTTCGGGTTGTGTCTTTGTGCTGATTATGGATGATGAAGACTTGGAAGTGTCCTCCGAGACAATAACAGGAAGTTAAGACCCAGAACTTGTTAAGATATGAGGCATACCTTGACAGGATTACTGTCAGTGCAGACAGTTCATCGAGGAGCCCTGATAGCCTAGTGGTTATCACGTCCGCTCAGCAAGCGGCAGGTCCCGGGTTCGAATCCAGCCCAGGCCTATGGGATTTCATTCCCGGCTCTTCACATTCCGGCATCACATGCGACAGTAAGCCGTGGTGCCGTGTACCTTGTGCCTTTGCAAGGGCAAATAAAAGACCCCATCCAAGTGAGGAACATGAGTAGCTTGAGATGGCCTCCTCCCAGTGATCGATTTTTAGCTCTTCGGTCCAGTTGTCCACCGGGCAAGTGCTCGTTTGCAATTGGTTGCCCGTGTTGCTTTTTGAGTTGCCCGCAAATGGTTTTTCAATGGAAAAATGATGATTCTTTACTTGTCCGCAGGACAACNAATCCTAGTGGATCAGTCACTCCTAGTTTTTGGTTCAGTGAGTGTTTTGTGAAACAAGTACATGTACATGTAAGTTGTCGGCGAAAGAACTTACCCAATGATGTGTTTGATGAATTTCACGGTATTTTAACCATCTACATGACTGTACAGACTCACCTTTTTCGGCGGATTCCTCGTTATAACGAACCCCTCGCTATAACGAACTTTACCCTTGGATCCCAAGCAGTTCGTTATAGCGAGGTTCCACTGTATATTTTCCTTTTCAGCAGTTAACAAATGGGCAAAAGATTGACACAGTCAGAAATATTGGAAGTTCATCAACAACAGTGCGCACCCCGACGTTTTAAATGTATCAGAAAAACTGCCAGAAAATAAAATCTGTTTAATCAGAAACACCTCATTATTGATTCTTCAATAGCATTTAAAGTAGCACGGTACGCGATCTCTACCGGCATTTTGACTGCCGCTGTGGAGGGAGCCACCTAGCGGCAGCAATACAAACTACAAAAAAACTTCAAAATGTACGTCGGGTCCATTCGCCGAAAACGTTGTTAGTTTGGGGTTGGAGGGTGGCACCGGCTGTCGAGGAAAAGTGGCAATACGTACACGCACACACGCAGCCTCGTTCCCAGGGGTCGTTCGCTTTCTGACAATATGGTAGTCTCGCGCAACCAGCCCCTCGGTCATACTCCGAGGTCGCCAGACCGAGGGTCTGGCACGGAACGAAATTCCCATTGAATTTTCTTATTTCATTGGAATTCCGACAGGTATGTATATAATTTTTCGATTGAGGACGAAATTGTAGTATAAAAAGTGCGGTAGGGCTAACAGCAAAGGGTACGAATACTGCAGTTTTACTCGCACGCTGAATGCGTTTTGCTTTGATTGTGCATTGTGTTCTACGTCATCGGCGGTAGATTGTCCGCCATGATGGTTTTTACAAGCA
Source organism: Notospermus geniculatus (assembly GCA_002633025.1). Lineage (NCBI taxonomy): Eukaryota > Metazoa > Nemertea > Pilidiophora > Heteronemertea > Lineidae > Notospermus > Notospermus geniculatus. The sequence continues at coordinate 75,371 of NMRB01001995.1, read as the reverse complement.
AAAGGTACCATCCGGACCAGACTCTAAAATTGAAAATTGCAGAGTCTGGTGGCACGAGACTAACAATATGGTGACGGTTCGTAAAAGGAGCCACCTAGCGGCAGCAATACAAACTACAAAAATCCATCACAAATGTACAGGACGTAGTCTGAACTCACTAGCAGAAAGAGACAAAAGCATGTTTGCACTGCTTCACAAATACATGTATTTCGATGCACTGAATTGATTTGCGGCAACTCGAAATTTTGAGGGACCGAATCTCAACAATTAATTTGAGAGGTTCGCAGATGTGATCTCTTCAGCAATACTTGCACCGGGAAGTATCATCATAACTCTTCTCAAGTGCTGCCCTGGGGGTGCGCGGCCGCGATGGCCATTAGCAGTAAGAGATGTAGGCATAAATGCACAAAGTTTTAAGGTGGAAGGTTGTGTATTGGCTTTCGAAAGGATTCTGTGTTTCAAAATATTGTCTCTTGTGTCAAAATATATTGTCAAAATATTGTCTCTTGTGTATTTCCCTTGCAATGAACGCCTGATTTGGATACACACAGAAGACGCCAAATAGGTAGGTTGATATATTTTTNCATAAATGCACAAAGTTTTAAGGTGGAAGGTTGTGTATTGGCTTTCGAAAGGATTCTGTGTTTCAAAATATTGTCTCTTGTGTCAAAATATATTGTCAAAATATTGTCTCTTGTGTATTTCCCTTGCAATGAACGCCTGATTTGGATACACACAGAAGACGCCAAATAGGTAGGTTGATATATTTTTTCGAGTGAAGCCTAGTTTATACTTCGACGCTAGACCATCGGCGTCTGACGCCCGATCAAATTTGGACGCCGACTTTGCGGAATTGATTTATATTTCAGCGTACTTTAGCGACAGCGCCCTTTATGAAATGACTCAAGTAGTTACAGGCTCGCGATCAAACGCCGACCAAATCGCATGTCGGGGTCGGCGTCGAACGCAAGATCGCGCGTTCGTCGCCGACGACGTTCGTGCGTCGAAGTATAAACTAAGCTTAAAGCCTAGTTTATACTTCGACGCAAGACCATCGGTGTCCGACGCCCGATCAAACCTGGACGCCGACTTCCCGGAAATGATTCATAGTCCAGCGTACTTTAGCGACGGCGACCCGTTATGAAATGACTCAAGTAATAACAGCCTCGCGATCGGACGGCGACGAAATCGCGCGACGTGCTCGGCATCGAACGCAGGGACGCGGATCGGTCGCCGGCGATGGTCGTGCGTCGAAGTATGGTCGCGCGTCGATCGCCGACGCTCGGCGCCTGAAGTATGCATTAATCAACACTCCAGTTGATAGTGAGGTCGAGATCAGCGACTTATCACGGATCATAAAGCCCAGTTCATACTTCGACGCGATACCATCGGCGTCGGACGCGCGGTCAAATCTGGACGCCGACCCGTTGTGAAATGACCCAAGAAACTACAGCCTCGCGATCGGACGCCGACCAAATCGCACGACGGGGTTGGCGTCGGACGCAAGATCGCGCGTCGGTCGCCGGCGATGGTCGTGCGTCGAAGTATGAACTAGGCTTATTTCAGTTGAACTAAAGATGGCGCCACTGAAACAACTCGTGTCCCTCTTGCTGGCGATGACAGGTAAGGATCTTATAGGGGCTCAGAATTGGTGATGGGTTAAAAAACCGCGCCTACAGTCATGTATTTCGTTTGGCTGGCCGCGAATCGCAGGCCGGAATGACACAGTTTACTATAATTGATAATGAATTGCAGTCCGCTGTAGGCATCCTTGATAAAACGATTCGATGTCCATAGCACTGTGACCTACCAAAAGAGGGTAATTTATATTACCCTCGTAAAATGGCGGCTCTCCAGTCTATCGATTCAGTCGGATTTTTGGCTCCTGTTCCTTACAAGATGTAGCTACGAAGCTGGCTTTTTGCAGGTAGGTGGAGAAAATGTTACTCTTTCAAGTCATCTATAGCATAACATGCTGAAATCCCGATCTTTCCCGAAATTAGACGCTGAAATTTGGCGATTGGACGAGGGTTATATAAATTCAGTATTACCTCGTATGCTTCAAATCTCCCGATTATATTACCCTCGTCAAAGTCGGCAATTTCACGGCCAAATTACTCGAATACTAGCACTTACAGGGGTTCGTCACATATACTGGCGTGTTCCTGACAGTTTTATCTACAAGCACATCCATAGGGGGACTGCTAAAATCGAATAGGGAAGGAATAAGAGCAGATAAACGTACCGAATCGATAGACTGGAGAGCCGCCATTTTACGAGGGTAATATAAATTACCCTCTTTTGGTAGGTCACAGTGCATAGCGGACTGCAATTCATTCTCGTAGTTGAAGTCGGAGGCGGGGTCGGAAAGGTGGTAAACCTCGCTAATATCGTGGTCCTTTAACTCATAACGACCCCTCGGCAAGGCAGGTTCTGATACGTCCCCGTTTTGTCTGTTTTCAGTGATGTGCTCTCCGCATTCCTTAGCTGTGACGTTACCAGAGGAAAAATGCGAAAGAAAGTGCGCAGGGCGTTCAGACATGAATTTTGACGTTTGTATGGGCAAATGTGAGGCAGCGTAAGTATTTCAATGGTTAATGCATGCCTAAGGCTTCCTTTACATTGAAGTATACGGTATACGAATACGCCGGTGAACAATGGCTTCACGGTCGTGAATCCTCAGGAAGCCTTTGTTAATCGGTCTTTTCGTATACCGTATACTTCTATGTAACGGAAGCCTAAAGGCCCGTTTCCACAGAAGCGGTAGCGTGAGCGTTTTGACGCTTCGCCCATTGTTTGGAAGCAGAGCGGCGGAAAATAACAAAAGATCTGACGCGTCACGCAGCGTGAAAAGGCTCGTTTCCACAGACGCGTTTCACGCTGCGTGACGCGTCAGATCTTTTGTTATTTTCCGCCGCTCTGCTTCCAAACAATGGGCGAAGCGTCAAAACGCTCACGCTACCGCTTCTGTGGAAACGGGCCTTTAATGGGGAACCCGCCCTGCGGTTTACCACGATCCTCCGCAGGTGGTTTATAACCCACCTAGCGGAGGATCGTGGTACCACTGACGTGGGTGTGAATTTACAATACAAGACTATGTCCTCCCTTTCAGCACGAAAGTCGTTAATCCTTATTATCATATGGACTGAATGCTCAGGAGTTATCCACGTGCGCATTATATTGTAAGTATACATTCTGCAAACCTGGGGCGAAAGGCAAAAATAAGTGGAAAATAAGATGTGAGAAATTTTTGCGCAATTTTTCATTTTCTCAAATTGGCTAAAAAAATTCCCATTTTGAGAAATATCGCCCGAAAAATCATGTCATGTCATTTTAAGAAAATTTATCAAAATGGCAAAAAACTTATCCCAATTTGCAAAATCCCAAAATTTCCCACTTCTTATTTTCCACTTTTATTTCTACTGACTCCTTTGATATTGGAAAACGACGCAATCACCGCCGGCGGGTGGCGAAAGAAAAAAGGAATCCTGGATCAGTCAGTCCTAATTTTTGGTTCAGTGAGTGTTTTATGAAACAAGTACATGGAAGTTGTCGAAAGAACTATCCCCGAATGATGTTTGGTGAATTTGACGGTATTTTAACCATCTACATGGCTGTATATTTTCCCTTTCAGCAGCCAGTTGGACAAGGCTGTATATTTTCCCTTTCAGCAGCCAGTTGGACAAGGATTGACACATTTTGGTTCCCGAAGCTACCGCTAGAGAGTGCTGTCAAATGGTAGCTTCGGTAACGGGCGCCATTTTGGCTGGCAGAAAACTGACGGCCTGACGTCATTGCCGCGAAAACTGGATCAC
>NMRB01001995.1:0-71193 GCA_002633025.1 Notospermus geniculatus | reverse complement strand
CCCCCCCATCTAGCTACGCCTCTGAGATGAGAAATGGGTAGAGATGGGACAAGGTGGAGGGTGGGTAAGGAATCGGGCGAGAGAAGTGCACAGAAGAGGGACTAGCCTACTGGTAGGAGGGAGAAGGCAAACAGGGCCGGGCGCGGGCAGGGTTGACAGTGGGGGCGTAGCTAAAGCGCGAAGCCCAATGGGTGGCCTCCCCAGAAAATTTTGATAGTGCTTTTAAATGCATTTTCCTGGCATCTGAGAGCAAAGTACTTGAATCATTGCTCTGGCAAAAATAGGTGGCCTACGCCTACGCCCCCCCCCCCACGCCTCCCCTGGAGCCGGTCCTGGCAAGGTGGGTTGGGATGGTGACCGCGCGCGCTGGGGGCAGTGTCTCCCAGTGGTCTGTCTTCGTAGACAGCGGCTGACATAAACCTGCGCCCTCGTCTGGTTCAGAGACAACTCAGTAGGTACCACATTATGTCAGAAGGTAGGCCTATGCCGGTGTAACGTTTTTCAGTGTGGCCGTTTTTCTGTGTGTGATTCCCATTGTTAGGAACACACTGGGAAACGGACTCGCTGTTTCTCTGTGTGTCGCTGAAAAACGTTACACCTGGTCGTCAAAGCTATGGGGACATGTGCACGAAACGGAGCCAGTCCGATTTGGAATGTTGGCGGAGGATGGACAACCCGGGCATAGCAGAGAAAAAGAACATCTTTACCTTGCGCAGGTTATAATTAAAAAAAAATGTCACCAGTGCTCCTTGGAACGAGGTTGAAATGGTTGCGTGCCGCTACACCATGTACACTGCTACATGAACACAGAACAGATGAACGTGATGAATTCCGAGTTTTCTCTGATTGTAAAAACATATCAATCCACTTTTTCCACAGATTGTTGTTGCTAATCACTAAGGCATGTAAGGTAAACAGTCAGCAGGATTGGCTCGTGGTGAAGTCCGCTTGCACAGGGTGTAAAGTGTTGAAAGAAAGCAATTCTGAATGCACATTCTCGCACAGACAGACATGACCATGACAGAGTGTGCTGTGCTGTGCTGTGCCAGTGCAGGCAGTGTATGTGCGTGCACTGTACATTGACTACACAAATGCACACAGTCTAGGGTTTAGGCTGGCCTTGGACTTCGCGTTCAATTCAGCATTTTGAAAATAGAGGGGGCAGAAAGGCCTAGCTACCGGTCTACCGGTGGTAAACATGTTTGTTATGAATCTGATTCTGACTGAGTCAAGTCAGTTCGGGAAAGTTCAAAAATTGGAAACGTTTCCAACTTTGGCAACGTTAGGTTTCTTTTTTTGGAAGCGATTTTCGATTCCAATATCGGGAACGTTTCTGAATTTGGAAGCCCAGAGATTATGGCACAATCAAGCCTTTTTATGATAATAATTGATGATTATCGATGATTACAGCCAACTTACGCCAGCAATTCAGATTTTACGCCATGAAATACAAGGTCACAGGTGCTGCCACCTGTTAATGGAAAAAAACACTTCCCGATTTTTGATACTCCTATCCCGATTAGGCCTAACATGCAAATAGGCCTACACCGATTCCGATATCGGAATCGAAAACCGCTTCCGAAAAAAGAAACGTTGCCAATATTGGAATCGCTGGGCTTCCAAAATCAGAAACGTTTCCAAATTCGGAACTTTCCCGAACTGAAGTGAGGACGAGGTGAAACGCAACGGCTCGGCCCGGCCTCATGACATAGCCTAGCTAGGCCTATGTCGATATTGATGACTGTCATGACCAGGCGCGGATCCAAGGGGGCACATCGGGCCCGTGCCCCCTCTATTTTGTGGAAAATCTTAAAAATTGACCGGGAAATTTCGAAATTTTGAAAAGATGTTAAAATTTGACCGAGGTTTTCCACGATGTGAGCTGGCTGTGCCCCCTCTTTCCCATGATTCTGGATCCGCCCCTGCAATAGATAAACATTGTTGTATATGGCCTAACTGGGCGCTTGCGAAACCTCGCTATTATACTCATACTACACTGACCTCAGATGGCGCTACAAACGCCTGTGTAAAAAACCTTCCAATTAATTTCGGTTTTTCATTTTTATATCATTTATTCTTTTCATAATGCTTTCATTTTCGTTGCAGGGTTTAGAACACAGCCATGAATCCAAGCGTCGTCAGCAAGACTACCCTGTTTGCGATCAAAAAAGAAATAAATGAATTTGAAGAAAACCAGAATCCGTCAGAAGGTGTCCCAGTTATGGAGGAATTTGTTGCCTTAACAGGTGTAAACACAGGGTCTAATTCAGCGATGCAAGAATCAGCTGGAGCTGCTGCTAAAACGAATGAAGTGGTACCTGCCAGTCCAGGGCCAGGGGAGGGTGCCGAAAATAATGAGACTGATGTAAACATTGCTGATGGTGTCAACGGCCTGGGTAGAAAGTCACCTACCGCTAGTACAGTGGTGGGAAGTAAACCTTGCTCCAACCTGCTTGGTGCCGATCGTAATTCTGCAGCTAAAGGATGTCCTACAGTCACAAGCGTGCGTGAAGTTGGTGAGAAAGGGAAGAATTGTGCCCAACCGAATGGTGTCAGGAGCTCGTCTGTCGTGAATACGGAGAAAAATTCCGGTGGAAGTGAAGATTCGTCGAAAAAGCCGATGATCTGCCGTGTTTGTAAGGAGAAGTTTATCGAAGCCGGCCTCTTGGATACGCATTACAAGGACGTTCATAAAATGTCCGATCCGTACCAATGTTGGCGTTGTGATTATTTGACCTCGGCTTATCGTTGTATGGAACGGCATATGGAGTTCTGCGGGTCTGATACGCCGTTTCCGTGCATCGAATGCAACAGGACGTTCAAAAATGCAGCGGGTGTGACGTTACATATGGTCAGAGCGCATTCGAAAGTTTCAGCGGACAAAGATCCTGATCCTAAGACGGGGACAAATAGCACTTTCGCTTGCATGGAATGCGGTGACATGTTCGGGACAGTTGAGTTATTGGCGGTGCATTATATCAGATCCCACGCGAAGGATTTTGTCGTAATGTCAAATGAGGCAACAAATGAATTACGTTGTTCGAAATGTAGTGCTTTTTTCGACAACAAGGATTTATTGTTGAAACATAAGATCGAAACACATTCAAAGGATCTTAGGGTCGTTGTCCCGAAGTTGAAGGTTGTGTATGCTGATAGCAGGAGGAAAAAGATGAAGAAGACGGACGAAGGTGATGAGGGTTCGGATGCTGCAGCTGGTGCGACGAAATCAGAAGCAGCAGCAAAAAAGACACGCCTCAGGCCTCGTAAAGTTCGACCAATTGTCAAAGAGGGGGACGAGATTGAAGCAGAAAATGGAACTGGGGACGAGGATTGGGAATTCAAGAAGGACGAAACGGGATATTTGTGTCCGTATTTTGACAAAGGTTGCTTGTATAAAAATGCAAAGAAGCGAAATTTGCAGCGCCATCTCCAGTCGAAGCATAGTGATGAGAGTAGTGCCGTTTATACGTGTCCTTTCAAGGAAAGTGGCTGTACATACGAGGCGCATCACCGGGATTTAGTACGAAAACATGCGAAAACTCACAATAAAAACTACACGTGTGATTCCTGCGATTTCGCATGTTCTAAGAAGAAGGAGTTAAAATGTCATCGCCTTGACGTACATGGCATTAGTTGGCGTCCGCGTCATTTGTGCCCCATTTGCGGCCGGGAGTTCAAGAACAACCCAAAATTACAGATTCATCTTCGAGTTCACAGGAATGACCGTCCGTTTATTTGCGATCAGTGTGCAAAGTGTTTCACTTGCACCGCGATGCTTAAGACGCACCAGAACGTCAAACATGGTAATAAAAAGTATGCCTGTCCTACGTGCGGGAAAGAATTCCCGATAAAACAGTATCTGAATAAGCATCTGAGAACGCACAATAACGACAAGCCTTTCTTATGCGAAATCTGCTCAAAGGGTTTTAAAACAGGAAGCCATCTGAAAGCTCACGTACGCATGCATACTGGGGAAAAACCATATGAGTGTAAGGAGTGTGGGAAGCGGTTTAAGCAGATCTGTGGTCTTCACGCGCACCAGAAGGTTCATACGGGTGAAAAACCATACGTTTGTACGGAATGCAGCCGGGCGTTCACCTATTACAGCAGTCTGAAGGGTGGGTTGTGTAGCCAGTGTCAGAGGGAAGACAGGAAGGCGCCCAAGGCAACAGAGAATGTTAAGGAGGAGACGGTAGAGGTTGACGTGTGATGCCATGATGATCCTTCTCTTGGCCTCCTGGAACTCATCAGGGACTGCTGTCTTACTGTACTCTGGAAACGGGGTCAGGGCCGTATTTAGCCAGGGGGGGGCAGTTGCCCTCCAGAGCCATTTTATGTAGAAAAGTAGTAGACTTTTCCAACAAAGATGGCGGTCTAACAGTTCTCACCATATGGCATCAGAAACAATACCATTCAATGGCTGCTGGCATGCTATAAGCTGGTCAAGCGGGCCGTGGGCACAAAAGTTTAGGTCAAATAATTGTCTGAGAGGATGCGTTTGGTAGTGTTATCATGCTTGGACAATGAATGGCCACGACGTCATGTGGGAGAACTAGTAGGCCGCCATCTTTGTTGGATAGTACGTGGAATGATCTATACCTGCAGTATTTTGCTTTACATGTAGTTGCTCATAGTTTATTTCACTTCTAGAGATAAGGGTTTCATTCAAAAGGGGATGTTCGTTTTCGTCAATTGAGGAATCTGAGTTGTGATCCTTGAGAAAATGGAGAAAGCTTTCAGCGATTATTCTGTACAGCACAACAAATAATCCCTGCAATTTTCAAGTGCATAGCTTCTTCTGTTTTCCCAAGGATCACAACTCAGATTCCTCAAGCATGTCAAGTGACGAAAATGAAGAACCCCTTTCCATACTGAGTTGGGCGCTTTACACAATGGATCAAATAAATCAATAAACCTTAATTGCAGGTTGAAGAGACCTTTAAAAATGTTACATGTAGTTTATGCGGACATTATGTTGGATTGTACTGATGACTGTAGCTGCTTTTCCACGAGGCGTTTGCTGGCGCGGAAGAGGAGGCAGGCGCGGGTGGAAAAAATCAATCCAACGTATGTCCCTTTAGCTGTTTCACTCGCACCCGCTCCCGCCACCGAAACCACGTCCGCAAACGCCTCGTGGAAAAGCAGCTTTATGGAGGTTCGTGAGGGATTTATTAATATTTTTGGTAATTATTGCTTATGGTTGTGGTAATGGTAACTGATTTGCCTGGTATGGCTGAACTCGTGCCATCGTATTGTTTTGTGATATTTTGCACTTCAACTAAGGGGCCATCTCAAAATTACATTGATGCCAAAAAAGACAAAGTGACTTCATCTTTTCCCTGACCCCGTCACCCCTTGAAAAGATGAAGTGGGCACTTGACATTGGCTTCATCCATGTAGGGACATGAGGCATGGAAAGATGATAAAGAAAAACATGAAGACACCAGTTGGAGTAAACCTTGTTCCTTTCTGAAGACTGCATATAAAAGTCATTCTCCTGTGAAAAAGAATGATGCCAATTTTTCAAAAAAAGATGAAGTGGGCTTCCCCAAATCGAGACCCCCCCTCCAGATGAAGTGACTTCATCTTTTTTGGCATCAAAAAATTTTGAGACAGCCCCCTACATGTAAATACTACTGTGTCTCATACATTTGTGTTTATGCATTATGAGTAATCGTTACTGGGTAGCCTCTGGGCAAAATTCAAAAAGGTTTGCACAAAGCAAAAATATCATGCAGACAAGAAGGGCGTGTAGAGAGTACTGCATACATACAGGGCTTCCGCTAGCATTAGCCACACAGCAAATTAGGGAAAATCATTGAAAATGACCACAAAATCAACCAAAAATGACCTCTGTGTCTAACAAAAAGCTGAACTTCGCCAGCATCTTTCACATTTCCTATGACTGTGGCTATATTAAAGGAAAATTTGAGCCCAGCAGAAGCCTTATAACATCCTCTTCTATTCCTGTTAATATGTATGTTTAGTTTAGATCATTATATAATCAAGGTAATGTAGGTTTACCAACATGTATATAATTTATACTCCTGAATTTTTCTTTGGGAATAAAGGGTTTCATTCATAATTACTTATAAATTTGCCTCCTTTCGCAACGTGTCTTCCCAATTCCACAGAACATCAAAACTGCTGAAATCTAGATTGGTGGCTATGTTCCTCAAAGTTAGAAATTTATGACCCATTGTGTTACAAGGCCGTTAATCCTTTTCTCGGTTGCAACTTGCGCCTACTTTTGCTAGATCGGGCCGGTCCACCAAAAGCATTGTCGCAACCTGAGGAAAGGGTTAACAACCTTGCAGCACAACAGCTGAAATGTACGTCATGACATTGACGTGGGTTTACAATAGTAGTGGACAGCAGTGACAAAAGTTGGGTAAACTGATGACCAATGATGATCACCTGCGACAAACGTCTGCTTTTTGCCGGAGCGACTCACAATATGCCAAAAGAGTTCTGAAGACATTGGGATGAGATGTTTGACTATTTGTTGCAAAGATGCTAACTGGAGCCGAATCGGTAGATGTTGTCCTGGGTAACCCTAAAGTTTACCCAGGACCAACCTGGGTAACCCTAAAAGTTACCCAGGACGATCCTGGGTAAACTTTAGTGTGGCCGTACTAAAGTTTACCCAGTTTGAAATTTGCGCACTTTTTCACCTGCGGTCGAGGATCTTGAAAACGTCATACAGTGCACGAAATCCATCAAATCGGCAAACTGGGTAAACTTTAGTACGGTACACTAAAGTTTACCCAGGATCGTTCTGGGTAACTTTTAGGGTTACCCAGGTTGGTCCTGGGTGAACTTTAGGGTTACCCAGGATGACATCTACCGTTTCGGCCTAACTGGAGTGTAGTCAAGCAGAGAGTACGAACAACACATGAAAAAGAACTACACAGTTGGAACTTCTCTGAGTGTATAGACCTAGGCCTAGTTCTTCGTTGTATATTATTCGGACTTGGAGCTTTACATTGCTCTCTAACTGGTCTCCACATGCCCGTGCAAAGACAAAAACGTGAATTCTATGCCAAAATAAGTGATTCTACCAGTATGAGTAAGTCCAATGCCAGGATTATCACAAAATTGTATTCTGAACAGCGGTCCCCACTGTATAGTGAGACCTAGTTTTGACAAAGCCACGAGGTAATCAAACTGGGTAATGAGACTGTGACATCATTGATAAATTGCCTATTGCGTCATGAATTTTTGTGTGTCACTGATTTCCATGATTTCCCATTCTGATATGCAAATTAGATGAATCCATCGGTTGATTCTCGACGTGCAAAAATACGCGATTCGTACTAAATGCCTATACTTAATTTACTTGCAAAGAGTCTGTATTGTCACTCAAAATATATTTTGTTATAGTCACCGTCGAGCGGCTAGGTCACCACCACACTGTGTCTCGTCTTCTAGTGGTATGTTTTTGCCGCGCTACCATGCACCACTCCTGCGGGCTCATTCCACTGTGAGCGCCGCCGGAGTCCAGTCACTGGCAAGGCAGATAAATCTCGTGCAGCTTGCCGTTTTTATTTGTGTTTAATATTTTTCGCAGTACGCCTACAGCGAAAAATCCCCAGATTCGAAACAGCGGCTGGGTGACCGAGACCAGCGGGACACCGTACGGTAGCGACATCTGTTGTCGCCATAGTACACCAAGTGCCTATAGTCTTGCGCAAAACGAATAGCACCAGTGCGTGTTGATGATCGTCAAATCAACTGCGCACTTTTTCATTCAGTGCGTGAGACTGTGTAATCCAATCAGTGTTATTCCATGTATTCCATGTATTCCGATACCATGGCATGTTTATGTTGACCATGTTGACAGATCGACGCATGTTTTTAGCCCTAAATCATCATGAAACAGAAATGCTCCCTGCAGCGGCGTACCATTGCTAAGAAGACTCAGCCCAAAAGTCGAGGTAATAAAAGGAACTCCTGCTGCTGTACGGTAAATCATTCAATTTTTATGATTGATGAAGTAGGCTAGTGAAGGCCATCATCATGATGATCATGCCATGCCATCCATCCATCCATTGTTGGTGTAACAGTAACGATTATCCGCATGTAAAAATGTCTGCTGTCATTGTTATGGGACGGCTTAAAGGTCATTAAGGTGAATGGCTAGGCCTATGTATAGAAACGAATCGTCAGAAATTATCGCTGGATGAGACATGGCCGAAATAGAATAGACACAAATTACATAGGCCTAGGCCTACATCGCAGTGACTGCCTTTTGTTTTGAGGCAAGCAAGCTGTTTTCTTTTGGGCCCCTCGTGAACAATAGATTTTCTATTGTTCACGAGGGGCCCAAAGAAAACAGCTCGCCTCAAACATGTCAAAAGGCAGTCACTGACATCGCAAAAGCTCAAGATCTCAAGTGAAGTGCGAAAGATAATAGGGGCCTACTAGCATGACTAGGCCTAGACCTAGGCCTACAACTACAAGTTTTTTAAACTACTGAACATCACAGTAAAGATTTGTACTCAACCAGAACAGATTAGGATTAAGCTGATACAATGTGTAATCATAGGCCTATCAAAGAATACCAGAAGATCTGGTGTATAAGAAGATTATTCGGGGTAAATCATAGTTCAGTTCTGGTGGCATAAATTACCGGTAGGCCTATAGTAACCTGACTAGGCCTATGTCAGGCCGTAAACTTGATTGTGAATCTCACTCATGCAGTCTGGAGGTCTTTGAAGATGAACGGGAGTGTTGGTCAGTGGTTGTGTGTCGAACGCGAGATCGAGAGGTAACGGGTTCAATTCCCATCCAAGCTGCACTTCGTTTTCCCAAAAGATCTGAAAAGATCAAGTGAATCAGTGAATGAGCTGCTCCTAGAGTTCCCCACAGATAAGTTCAGGGTTCTCATTTGGAAAATTGCCTTAGCATACAAAAAATGCTTCTGTCACTGAACTTAGCATATTTTATGAGCTTCTCTCAATATTAGTAGCATAAAAATGTGCTTTGACTCTTGAACTTAGCACACAAAACGTGCTTATCCCACGTTAACTAAGGCGTATTCTAGCTTCCCTAAATGTACAGATGTGCTCCATAGACATTGGGTGAGCTCTTACTATTGTCAGGTCACTGGTGAAGTTTGTAAACACCACTGAGTTTTGCATTGAGCATGAGCTTCTGCCATCTTCAACCATCAAGGGTTAATTCGTCCTACGTAGCCTATCACACAAAGGCGAAGTGACTCTGGGCCTTTGAAAATATTATAGGCCTGTTTCATCCAGCTCTCCACAAGTCCGAGCACTAGCAGACGACATTCTCATCAAACCTCAAACCTCCGTCAGACATCAAAAGGATGCCGCGTGCCACTTGTGTTTATGACCCGTCAATCATTCAATTCCACGAAGGCCGTTGGCACTGACGACCGTCTGACTCATGGAACTTGCTGAATGTTTGATAAGACACCTGTAGGTCAACATACAATGAATCACCACCAAGTTGAGGTGAGATGGAGCTCAGCCTGGGAAGTATGCTGAATGAGAGATGCGCAAAGGACTGCGTAGTTCACCGCTCTGAAGCAAGCATGGTCGGGCGTAATTCAGCAGATTCAGTGCAATGATTTTGGGTTGCGCTCAGCAAAAGGAAGCAGGCGCACAGAAGTGCTTCTGCTCTGATTAAAAGGCGCAGAAATGACGTTTTTGATAATTAAATAAGCATAATTTTTGTGCTTGGGGAAGGCAGAGATGGCGTGAAATCGGCATCTATGGCGTATATACGCTAAAAAATAGCGCGAGTGAGAACTCTGTAAGTTTATGGAGAGGCTGGGGTAATAATGTGAAGCTCTTTTTTCCCTTTTTCATGGGAAGTTACTCTCTGAAAGGCTTAAACTTCATGGACAATAGACAAATCCCAAATTCCAAGTTCTGCGCACTTCCGCCGAAATAGCAACAAGAACCTCGATCTGAAACCAGCTGACGTGACACAATCCGTGATTCAGCAATGGTCAACTCTGACGTAACGTCGTCCAAGTCACTGTCGTGGGGTCCTCTGCGTCACGTCATTCAGTTTCAGACCGAGGTTCTTGTTGCTATTTCGGCGGAAGTGCGCAGATCTTTCCCGTTTACGTCAATTTGGGATTTGTCTATACGATGAAACAGACTAAGATGAAATGGGCAAACAGGCTCTATCACTGCACTACCAAGTACTCCACTCTTGCATGGGGATTCATAAATTTTTCTAATGTATCTTTTCAGGCTAAGCAATGGGAAAGGTCCACGGAAACAACCCACAGGGGGTGAATGAACAAACACCTCAAGGAGACGGTAAGCCTCTTACAAATTCGCGACCTTCGTCTGTTGCAAGTGCAAAGGGGGCGCTCGTCGAAAACGGCCAAGAAAGAATGGAAGACAAGAAACAGAAGGAATTAAGTGGGACAGCAATTTCGGGTGAAGAACAGAGTCAGGTGAAATCGGAGGAGGTGAAACAGGTGGTGCCCCCTTCAGAGGGTGTGTCAGGGAGTCGGCCAGAAAGGCAACCAACTCCAGTGTTAAATGGCGATGGCGTCAAGACTGTTGGTTTGGATACAGATGTTGATTCGGCTTCAGGGCGAAGATCTGGGGAAGCTGGTGGAAAAAGCTATGAAAGTGAAGTGAAAACATCTCCAAGTCATGATTCTCAGCAAAATGGTGGTAAATTAGAAGGAGAGGGGGATGTTGAGGAGATTCGGGACCTGAAAAGTGAACTGGGGGAAGGTGGACAGGGAAATGTACGACAGACTGAAGCGGACATGAATGTTTCTGTTAGTGATAGCCCTCCTAGTCAGAGGGACCGGCCGACATCAGTGAAAAAAGCACGCGAACAAACATTAGATGGCGTTGTTGATGATAACGCAAAACGTGTTGGTAGCGGGTCGAGTCGGAAAGAGAAACAAAGCTCGCCAGCGACAAGTAGTAGCATCCCGAATGCGGGGAACGACGAGTCGAAAGTCGTCCCGAAAGAACCTGCAGGCAAGGAGAAAGAATTGTGTGATATGGTCCGTAACAGTATCCAGCAGTTGAAGCAGATGAAGGCGTACGATAATTCAGAGACGTTAGATTTGGTGAAGGGTATCAGCCAGGCGTATTGGAAGGGGACGTCGCACCGGCAAGCTATCGCACAGGTATTGTGTGAAGATGGTTTTCCAGGTAAGGCTGTATTAAAGGGGCAATGTATTCCTTGCTATCCTGCGCTAAACAAACCCGCGTTAAGGGAGACCTCTATTGACAATGTTTTCAAATCACCGCTCATCAACCTTGCCCCATGTAGAGTAACTCTCGTTCCTAGGGTATCCACGTATGCATTGTATACATTCTCCAACACTGGGGCGAAAGGCAAAACTACGATATCAGAAAAACGACACAATCACCACCGGTGGGGCTGGCTGTCGGCAAAAAGTGGCAATATCGTGATAAAACCTGGGTCCATTCTCTTCTTTCAGCCCTGGCTACTCATGCCCTCAAGACCCTGAACTCGATGGGAATCTTCAAGAACGATAATATTTGGTTCCCTAGTTACTATTTCCTGAACACTGTATGGAATTTCAGCGACTGTAGCCCAGAGTTTGCCACGGTAAGTTAACCATTTCCAATTTTATTGTAACCAGTTCACGTTATGCTATTTTAGTCATGATTTTCTGAAAGTGTTTAAGTCATTGAAATTCTCCAGAAATCTTTTTGGGAAACTTGAGAAGTTTGTTCCCTTTAGCTCTCCGTTGATCGTTTTAGACAAGTTGAGAAAACGAAATACCAGTACTTGGCTCGACTTAGAGGATAATAAATCCCAGCACAGTTAACTGTGCTGGGATTTACATGTAAGTCCCAGTGGCTGCAACTGGGACTGCCTATCAAACTACTTAAGTTCCAGTGGCCACCATTGGGACTCAAGTGTAAAGCCTAGTTTATACTTGGACGCATGACCATCGCCGGCGACCGATGTGCGTTC
Organism: Notospermus geniculatus; assembly: GCA_002633025.1. NCBI lineage: Eukaryota > Metazoa > Nemertea > Pilidiophora > Heteronemertea > Lineidae > Notospermus > Notospermus geniculatus. Next base: position 59,238 of record NMRB01001995.1, on the reverse strand, counting down.
TTGCGTTCGACACCGACCCCGTCGTACGATTTGGTCGGCGTCCGATCATGAGGCTGTTATTCCTGGAGTCGTTTCATAACGGGTCGCCGTCGCTAAAGTACGTTGGACTATGAATCAATTCCGCAAAGTCGGCGTCCAGATTTGATCGGGCGTCGGACGCCGATGGTCTTGCGTTGAAGTATAAACTTGGCTTTATGCTTCACAACTACAGTTCCAGTTCTCTGCACTTTCAAACGTTGATATTGATATTGCCCACTGAACAGAACCCCTTCCACCATAGTGATTTAAACTTTGGTTGGTGATGAAAATTTTTCAGAGTTGTGCCAGTCTTCTACTGTAAAGTGGAAAATTTTTGTGACTGCTTTATTTCATGGAAACATTCTTTTTTATGCCTTCTTCAGGACATTGCCGATGTCGGTATGCTGGACCTCCTCGTCGCGAACATATCGCATAAACCCTACCTTGATAATCTTAGCAGTAAAGTATGTGTACGATATGTAACTCATCTACCTCAGGTAGTCGGGACTTGAGTTCAGCACATTTGAAAAATATTTGAAGAAAGTTTGTTCATGTCAACCATCTGAAGAATACGTGTATTTCTTCAAATTCTTGCCATGTGTTAATATCATGGGCTTGTAGAAAACTTCCAACAGGAGACATTGAGCTCTCAGAAATAATGTCTAAAACCAGCTTTTGTTTGGTATACTTTTATAGGAAATCGAAAAACAATTTTTTTTCAGAATGTTACCTATATTGTTAAATCATCATTGAGTATTATGCATAACGTTGCTCGTGCGCCGGCCACGACGCCAGCATTCAAGGATTTACGTGCCGAAGAAGCTTTGATACCATTCGCCAATGGGACGACCGACAACGAATTTCTGCAGGCTCTGGCGGTTCTGACGCTCGCACATATCACGGACGACATGAGTAACCTTGTGGAAATAGGCAGTGGAAGTAAGTAGATCCTAGCTGAGTTGGTTTTATATTGGTGGTTAGTGAAATGATATGTACCGGTAGGTCAGATTTTCTGGCGGCCATCTTGCTTTGCTGCCTATGAAATGGTGACCCTAGCCCACTGCCTCAATAGGTGTCACTAGTGGTTAAAACTATTGAAATGAATCTGACATCCCGGTCCTGATCAATTTCCCACACAAAAGGCATCCATTGTGTACATGTAGGAGGGTTTCGGTGTGCTGCCCTCTATCATCGCTAGGATCCCCATTCATGAACTTCATGCATGCTTGACTCAGTCTGGTTACATTGATTGTACCGAATAAAGTGCAAATGGAGGTGTGACGTCGGCTTCCCTTATATTTTCATGGAGTACAAAAAGATTGCAACTATAGACGATTCTCGAATTCGCAGATCGGCGCACTTCCGCTGAAATCTCAACCAGAAAACCTCGATTTGAAATTGGGTGATGTGACGTGATTCATCTATGGTCGGCTCTGACGCAACGTCTTGGAAGTTACTATCGCCGGGTTGTCTGTGACATGTCATTCAGTTTCAGACCGAGGTTATGGTTGATATTTCGGTGGAAGTGTGCAGATCTTTGTCGTTTACGTCAATTTGAGAACGGTCTATCAAAATTTTTCCGTAGCACAATAAATAACATAATTTTCATCTGTTGCAGACACTGGTGTAATCGGTTTCATCGTCGACTGTATGAAGAAGGCGCTGAATTCGGGCAAACGGCGCTTCAGGGGTTTCATGGCGTCGGAGTTGGCGGAAGGGCTTGCAAGACTCGCCGCCCAGGACAGCGCCAAATCAAAGGTAATGTCATATGTGAGGCAGTCTAGGAAAACCCATCGGATGTCGCATTTGAAGAAAGTGTTAATGGCCTTGGTGAACACGCACATTTAAATAGCTGAAATGTACTACGTAACAGGTAAACAGTAGCAGATAAATGCACAGGCAATCTGACAGCCCTTGTTGATCGTTCTGACGGGTTTTCCTAGACCACCACACATATTATATGAAGAAAGCAAGAAGTCCATTTCTGTAATTGTTGTCTAGTGTCGTCTTCGGTCTTCTTTTGTGCGCATTCCGACAAATTTTGTTGTGACGGGTCATATATGAGGTTGCAAGAAAGATTCTGACAGTAGTCGTCTGGCCAATCTTAAAAATTCCATCAAAATTGTTCTCTTTTCTACCAGATCATACAAGCTGGCGCACTTGGCGTCTTCACAGACATGCTAAAAAGTCCCGACGTGAAGGAACAACAAGCCTCCGCACAAGCTATTTGGGCGCTCTCTTTTGACGAGGAGGCAAGAAATGCCATCAACGCGAATACAGAACTGATGAAAAACTTGGAAGAATTGATGAAGAGTCCCGATGAAAATGTTAAAGTCAACTGTTTGGGCGCCCTCTGGATTTTGAAAAGTAAACTAGCGGAACGATGTAAGTGTAGTTGCAACCCTCTCTGCCACATCTTTACCCTCAGGGTTTTTGCCGGCGGTATGGAGTCCACGACAGGCTACAGTTCACCTGTGTGGGGTCTTTTACTTGCCCTGGCATAGACACTCAGGTACAAGGGACCACGGCTTTCAGTCCCGTCCAATGGACCCTCAGTATTTCACAACTTGTAATGTGCATGCCTTCGCCCGGAATCGAATTCACACCGCATTGTACGGTTTGGTAATCAAGTGCACTGACCACTCAAGCACCGGTCTTAAGGCCTGTTTGCACTACAACGGATTCCGCTGCGGTTTGCGGCCCCGGAGCGGTTTTCACTGGCATTGGGATAAATAACACGCCATGTATTGTTAAACCATCAACGGATTATCCAAAACCCTGTGAAAACCGCTCTGGCGCCACAAACCGCAGCGGAATCCATTGTAGTGCAAACAGGCCTTAAAGCCTAGCGTACATTTGCGACAAAGCTCAATGCGTTAGGGGCGTCTGTTAAAATTGACTGACCTGGCTGAATGACAGGTCGACAGCGTTGGGTCAGTCGACTTTAAAAACACCCCTAACGGATTGAGTTTTGTCGGACATGTGTGCTAGGCTTTAGAGTGAAGGTCTTCGATGATTTTACATGTATGTGTCACTCACGTTTCTGTCTCCTCTTTTTAGCGGAATCAAGGAGAGCTTTAATAAAACGTCAAACGACTCTTGAATTAGCAAAGGACGTTAAGGATCGCCTCATCTTTATAAGCTATTCTTGGGCAGATAAGAAAAAAGTGAGGAAAATCGCTGCAAAACTCAAGGTATTACTAGACACTTTTCAAAGTGTTGCCAACAGGAACATTCCTCTTTGGACTAATCATCAAATACATCTTGGGAAAAAATTGTTACCTGCTACAGCAACTTTTTGCAATGCAGGAAAGGGCTAACAGCCTTCCAACACAATAGCTAATATGTACATCTCTGCAGGTTTAGGTTGACAGTAGTACCGGTAGTGGACAGCAGTGATAGTTGTTGAGTAAACTGATGACCAATGACGATCACAAAGTTTCCCATGAAGTGACCATTGATGACTTTTCAAGTGCTGGCATTGCAGTGCTGCAGATATTTGATCTTTTTTTCGCAGGAACTGGGTTATAATATTTGGATTGACACAGAACAGATGAAGGAGAATATTCTGCAGGCGATGGCTCAGGGGATCGAGGATTCCTGCGTTTTCTTGATGTGTATGTCAGAGTCATATAAGGAGAGCCCTAACGCTAGGACAGGTATGTGTGTTGTCTATTAAATCTTAAATCTTGGTGGGATAGTGTTGCTTAAGCCAGCAGCACACCAGGCGATATCGCAAGTGATCCGTTCGTCAGCTGTTGTGTTGCATGGCCGTTAACCCGTTCCTCGGTTGCGATATGCACCTACTTTTGCCAGATCAAGTCACATATGTGAGCCACTCCAGCAAAAGCAGACGCTTGTTACAACCTGAGGAAAGGGTTGACGACCTTGCAACACAACAGCTGAAATGTACGTCTCTGCAGGTTGACAATAGTAGTGGACAGCAGTGATAATAGTTGAGTAAACTGATGACCAATGATGATCACTTGCAACAAGCGCCTGCTTTTGCTGGAGCAGGTCACTTATTGGGATGGATTCCTCCAGAGAACGACCTTGAAGAGTTCAACTTTTGACCTTGACCTTTCATTTCAGAGGCGGAATACGCATACAAGCTTAAAAAACCGATCATACCGCTCATGATGGAAAAACGTTATCAGCCTGACGGGTGGCTAGGAATCATCCTCGGCACCAAGCTGTACTTTAATTTCTCAGGAAAGATTCCATTTGACGAGGTCTTCGACAAGTTTTTGAAAGAGATACACAACATGGGCGGAGAGGGAGAGCAATCGAGTGTCGTCATACATGGCGGTGAGTACAAAGCCTAGGCCTACAGAGGGCGTGTCGCATGTGATCAGCTATTGTGTCCTAAGGCCTTTTTCACAATTGCGGCACGGTGCGATGCATTGAAAAAATCACCAAGCGGTGTCAGTTTTGACATAGCGCGGCACGGCGCAACGCGGTTGCGTGCGGTGGTCATTCAAATTGTGCCAGAAATGTCCTTGAACATGATGGCCACGGTGAAACTCACGCGGGAGGCGATTCGATGCGGGAAAATACTGCAGGAGCGATCGGGGGGCAGAGGAAATCGCTCATCGTGTCCTACCGATTCTTACTGCATCGCGTCCCGTTCCACCGCAAGGGTGTACAGCTATAGGCTTAAGAGACAAATTTCACATCGCACCGGACCACCAGTGTGAACAAGGCTTAGGGCTTTAACCCTTTCCTCGGTTGTGACAAACGCCAGGTCACATATGGTAGAACAAGGATGGCACACACACAAACACTAAACGAATTGCAAGGAAGACCTTCCAATTTATGGTTTTAAGCAGTTGGTTTCACACATTATAATCGCCGGGACAAAGCACGCTTTTAATGTAGATTCCGCTACAAGGGCTTTGTGGGCATTTACGGAGCTTTCCTTTCGTGCCTCCTTTCTTGGCACACCAGTTGTAATTTTCCCATGGGCCAAATTCTGGAAGGAAAACAAGAAATTCCTGTGAATAAAGGTGGGTTTACATTTGGGTCGTACGACGTCATTATGTAATGATGACCACCACTGTGTCATCGTGAGAAACGAAGTCATAAAACAGTCCCTACTGCTCCCACAATGGCCTGAGGAACAAGGTCATCTATAGACCTTTCCGACAAAGATGGCGGTCTACCAGTTCTGACCATATGACGTCAGAAGCTTAATACCATTCAATGGCTGCTGGCACGCTAAGCTGGTCAAGCCGGCCATGGGCACAAAAGTTTAGGTAAAATAACTGTCTGAGAGGATGCGTTTGGTAGTGTTAGAGGCTATGCACTGATGTCATCAAATGACGTGATCAATGGGTATGCCGCCACGTGTTGGATGGAAAATGGACAGAGCACGTGGTCAGATGCACTGCATCAGCATGTCACAACGTTCCATCCAACATGGCGTCACCTCGCTGATGACGTCACGTGCATAGCCTCTATATCATGCTTGGACAATGAATGGCCACGACGTCATGTGGGAGAACTAGTAGGCCACCATCTTTGTTGGAAAGGTCTATAACAGTTCTTCACTTATCATTACCGTTGGTTTGCTCTCCGCTGCATGCGCCTCTTTCTTCAACGATCAGGCAGCTTGTCCGACCATTTTGGTCAATATCACAGTTGTATCTTTTGCGAAATTTATCGACGCCATTGTTACATGTCCACTCGCTCCAGTGGGATCCTATGTCTGGAAGACAATTACATCATTTGTGACTGTACATTGCTTGTGCACAGTGTTCACTGAACATGTACTGGTGTATATGTACCACCCGAATTTCTGTCTGATGGAACTTCAAATATGGCCGCCAAGTAGCCATTTTGTCCTTCACCATTCACCATTTTAGACTCTCACTCTATCAGTCAGGCGAGCAGAACGCAAGGCCGAAGGAACAGGAGGGGGGAGCTGCCCCACCTACCCCAATATTCAGCTGCCCCACCCACCCCAATATTTGGCTTGCCAAAAATAAAAATTTGGCAGGTTTGGCATTTGACTGCCTTTAGTCTCCCAAAAAGCCCTGGTCCAATAAACCAATGAACCACACTTACACGCTAGAGTCCAATTTTGCTCTCAAATGCCGGGAAATGTCATGAAAGCAATCTTATTTCCTAAAATTTCCCGGGGAGGCCCGGACCCTGCCAAAATTTCGGCTCGTGCCTTCGGTACTCGCTGGTAGGGATTACGGCTGCGGCCCGCTATTATGTCAAATCTTTGCCCCCCCCCAACCTCATAGATGTTGCTACGACCCTGGAATGTCCGTGGATATTTCACTGTAAAAACTCAGTCCATGTGAAGTAGCGAAGGTTACATCAGCTTGATTTGTTGTATGAAAAGGGACTCACGTGCGTCTGACCCTTTCACGATGACGAGGGTCAAAATCCCAAGGGTTAGCAAGGTCAGTTGCTTCATGTCGGTAAATGTCTTGGTCGCCGTGGTGATTGGTATTTCGTAAAACCTGAAGAAGGAATAAACCTAAATCTCAGGGTGCAGCGTTTGAGATTCAGGCCCTTCAATACTCGTAGAACCCCCAGCCCTGATAGCCTAGTTGTTGTCACGGTCACTAAGCAAGCGGTAGGTCCCAAGTTCGATCCAGCCTGGGCCACATGGGACTATCATCCCTGGCTCTTCACGTCTGTCGCATGGGACAGTAAGCCATGGTGCCTTGTACCTTGTGTCTTTACAATGAGCAAGTAAAAGACCCCATTTAGAGGAGCCCTGATAGCCGAGTGGTTATCACGTCCGCTCAGCAAGCGGCAGGTCCCGGGTTCAAATCCAGTCCGGGCCATATGGGATTTCATTACCGGCTCTTCACGTCCGTCGCATTGGATCAGTAAGCCGTGGTGTCTTGTACCTTGTACCTTTGCAAAGGCAAGTAAAAGACCTCATCCAAGTGAGGAACATGAGTAGCTTGAGATGACCTCTTCTGTGCTTACCAGGGCCAATAAAGCTATGGCTTCAGCCCTGACATGCCTGATGGAAAAATACAATTTACAATACTGACATCAGGGCCCAGTTTCACAAAGAATCTTAAGTCTAAGAAAAAACTTAAGTCTGAAATGAAGTCATCTGATTTGCTGAAACATGGTCACATGATGACTTAAGTCAAACTTTAGACTTAAGATTCTTTGTGAAACTGGGCCCAGCTCTGGGTTTCCTCCCTTTAAACATTGGATAATATTGTCTACAAGCAACGAATAATCCTGTTTTCAAAACTCACTTCGTTCAATATTAAAGAAAATGAAATGCATGTTTTTCACACCTACCTTCACTGAGATTTCCCGACATGTGCGGTAGTCACATTGTACAGTCTTATAAAGGACATCAGGCAAGCCATATGTTTTTGATATTAAGTTCCTTAGCCAAGTATGAGTTATCAGTTTCCAATAACACTTCAAAATCATTTTTGAAATATTTCAAATAGGTACATGTAGTAGCCACCCGGCCATGTCCCAGTAAACGTGGCCAATGACGTCATTGCTGCGACGTACGTTAAAACACTTTTTCCCATTAAAATGGCGTCACGACGTTCCTCTCATACATAAACCTGTGTTATAACTGTACCGTCAAAATACCGCCAACACTGAAGTGGTTGAGGAGCCGTGATAGCCAAGTGGTTATTGCATCCACTCAGCAAGCGGCAGGTCTCGGCTTCGAATCCAGCCCGGGCCATATGGGATTTCATTCCCGGCTCTTCACATCCGATGCATGGGACAGTAAGCCGTGGTGCCTTGTACCTTGTGCCTTTAAAAGACCCCATCCACGTGAGGAACATGAGTAGCTTGAGATGGCCTCTTCCATACCAGGGCCAAAAATGCTATCGCTTTGGCCCAGATAGAAGAGTCAAATACAAATACAAATACAAAGACTGAAGTGAACTTTAGTGGTTAAGCTTTAGAACCCATGGCCCCAAATATCAACCACTGAAAATGTTGGCTGTTTTCTGGAGAATGCCCAAAATTACAGCAGGACACGGAATTTTTATTTGCACATGAAAATTAGGATTGACAAAGTCGGGCTTCACTGTAGATTCCACTGCAAGGACTTTTTGGGCATTTACGATGTCGTCCTTCCGTTCCACCACTCTGGTCACACAGATTAAAAGGTTCCCATGGTCCTAATTCTGAAAGGAAAATTAGTATTTACCTTATGGGGCAGTTTTACACTTTGGTTGCACGACCTTCCCACGTGAATATGAAAAAAAGTGAACTTTTATATAGCGCGCCGTTCTTTTACTGCAATGCAGTGTCAATGCTAATTCACATCTTTGCTACCGGTACTCTAATTCCGAGGTGCTACTGTCCGCTCCGCAACAATTTGTCATGGAGTCAGCACTGCGGGTGGAGTGGCAATGACAGCAACCTGCCTAGCTTGAACCCAGGACAAATTTATAACCACTGCTTCACTTACCATTGATAGCCGAGTGGTTATCACGTCCGCTCAGCAAGCGGCATGTCCCGGGTTCGAATCTATCCCGGGCCATATGGGATTTCATTCCCAGCTCCTCACGTCAGTCGCATGGGACAGTAAGCCGTGATGCCTTGTACCTTTTGTGCCTTTGTAAGGGCCAGTAAAAGACCCCATCCAAGTGAGGAACATGAGTAGCTTGAGATGACCTCTTCCATACTTACCAGGGCCGATGATGCTGTGGCTTCAGCCCTGATGGAAAAATCTAATACAAATACATTTTGTACTTACCATTGGTCGGCCCGTCATTGCATGCACCTCTTTCTTCAACGATCAGGCAGCTCAGCTGACCATTTTGGCCTAGTTCACACTCGGACTTGTGGCGGAATTTGTCAACATCATTACGGCACACCCATGGACTCCATGATCCAATGTCTGAAATTCAATTTCATTCGTTCCCGGTACAAACCAGTCTACATTGTTCAGCGCAGCTGTCTTCGACGTCACTGTCGTGGGATTGTCTGCATCACATCATTCAGTTACAGACCGAAGTTGTGGTTGAGATTTCGGCAGAAGTGTGCAGTTCTTTGTCGTTTATGTCAATTTGAGAATGGTCTATACAGTTACTAACTTCATTAACCCATTGGGGCCGGGATGAAGTTGAAAAATGTACATTTCGTAACATGAATTTCTGATGTCGCTACAAAAATGCGCCTAGCTCCCACAATTTTCAACCAAAACTGGTGACAAGGCACTCATTCTGGAGGCAACTAAATGGGCCACGACCTCATGCAGGTCTGCTTGTTCTAAAATGTCCGTGAGAGAAACAGATCAGAGCCGAAGATGCAAGTTGTGAGGAAATGGTCGCATTCTGCCTACGTTTTCGTCAGGTTGTCAATCTTTAAACGTCCATATCTCGATAACCGTTGCTCCTACGCGTCTGAAAATTGGTCAGAATGAAGCTACTTTTTTCTACTCTTTCTTTTGGCGCTAGTCGCGCCGTCGTAGCTGCTTCCGTTCCGGAGATATGGCCATTTTGTCACAACGAGTCAGATTTGCACTTTGGAGCCTGTCAATCTAGGCCCCAGGACAAAGGTAAAAGCGCAATTTTACCAAGGTTTCTTCAAACAGAGCAAAATCGCGTATTCAGGGGGGGGGGTAGTCTCGCATTAAAAGATATGCCTGATAATATCGTCATCCGGCCCCAATGGGTTAAGTACATGTAATAGTAAATGTAAAGTCGTCTCCGAATTTCACAAATTTTAGACCCCAACCGGGCTCTCTACCAGAAAGTGCCTGATAGTCGGGTCAATTTACAAAAAAGCTGGAACAAATTGCAACAAAAGGTTTTTTGATGGTTTCTTGTAGTATTGAATGTGGTTAACAACATATCAAAAATCGCAAAAAATCGCAACATCGGAAAGTCGAAAAAAACGTTGCCATAGCAACCATGCATGTTTTTCATTGAAAAATGTTTTTTTCGCTATATCTTCGCCAATTTTGATCGTTTCCTCCTGAAATTTTTGGACAATCATACACACCAGCTAACACACATTTTCCCATGTGTCGCTTAGTTTCTCTATTTATTTGGTTTCCATGGCAACGGGTTGTTTCTTCAAATTTAATGATTTTTGTATATTTAATGATTTTTATGTCTCCTTCAATATATAGATTTTCTAAAGTAAGTGATAGTCAAGCTTTCGTCTGGTTGCATCCATGAAAATGGCTTTATCATGACGTAAGCAGATGACGTCATATATGTGACGTCTGCGTTCAGCGCCGTTGCTTGTTGCTGCAACTTTGCGTCTGATCCGGAATCCGCCATTGGAAAAAGCACGGAAAAAAGCGCATCGTTCCTGCCTTCTCCTGTAGCTATTTTTAATTTGATTTTTCGCAAGTTACCGAGAGATGGAAGATTTTAAAGAAGGTGGAAGATCTTGGTAAAAAAGTGATGTGTGAACTTTTCAATGGCAATGCTTGCTGCAGTTCCCTGACANTTCCGCGGAGAAAAGGTTATTTCCGCGGAGAAAACATTATTTCCGTGGAGAAAACATTATTTCCGTGGAGAAAACGTTATTCCCGCGGAGAAAAGTTTAATTCCGCGGAGAAAAGTTTTCTCCGCGGAGAAAACATTATTTCCGCGGAGAAAACATTATTTCCGCGGAGAAAAGTTTATTCGGCGGAGAAAAGTAGAAAAAAAATAAAAATATAAAATAAAAACTAAATGTCCCTTATGGGCCACCGTATGGTTGAACTCAAAGTGGTCGTAGATAACCAATCTTGGCTAACTGGTTCTGGAAAAGGTCATGATTTGCAATAAAATCAATTCCGAATCAGCGATACAAAATGTTGCGGTGTCAGTCGCGATTCAGTGACTAACGTTACAAAGCATTTATTTGGTAGCAAACTGACTTTGTCTTCAGACGCCATCCTCTCAACACAGGGACATTCAGACGTAGGAGGCGATGGCCGAGTGAAATGACCTGAGTCTCAGGATGTCAGACGCAGACGCGGCAACAGACAACATCGTAGACGCATGACGCGACAACAAATGACGTCATCAATTACGTATGAGGAAACAATATTTCATTGATTAGATGACTTAACAGCACGATTTATAAAACTTCAGATAATGTTTACATGTGTAATAGGATAGTTACAAAACTCATAAAAATTGGAAAACAATCTGTTGCCATGGAAACGAAATAAGTAGAGAAACTAAGGAATACACGGGAAAATGTGTGTTGGCTGGTGTGTATGATTGTCCAAAAATTTCAGGAAGAAACGATCAAAATTGGCGAAAATATAGCGAAAAAAACATTTTTCAATGAAAAACATGCATGGTTGCTATGGCAACGTTTTTTTCGACTTTCCGATTTTGCGATTTTTTGCGATTTTTGATATGTTGTTAACCACATTCAATACTACCAGAAACCATCAAAAAACCTTTTGTTGCAATTTGTTCCAGCTTCGGCAGTTTTTTTCGTATATTGACCCGACTATGAGGAAGACCCCAATTGGGGTCGAAAATTTGCAAACTTCGGAGACGACTTTTCTTTTACTACCATTTTGTGTGTCGCTTTTTGTGCTCTATGTTGGATAGCTTCATTATCATTCTTGATCAAAATTAACTTACATGCGTTTGACTCCTTCACGATAACGAGTGTTATAAGTCCAAGGGTTAGCAGGGTCAGTTGCTTCATGATGTTGATGTTTTGGTTACCACGGCGATGAGTTTTCTTGAATGAAACCTGAAGAAGGAATAAACCTGAATCTATTCAACTCATCATAATCTGTTTTTCATAAAACTTCAAGAAGGAATGAACCTAAGTCTATTAATTAATGCTTAAAATCACACGGGCGTCATGAATTACAGGTTTCTAAGGTGAAGGACATACCCGGTAGCTTCCTACCGGACTCGAACCCACGGACCCTCGCATAAGACGTCAATCGCCAGCACACCTTAACCACTTAAGGCCTAATCCCCATCTTCTAAAAAGATGGTTCAATGACTCGTGTCAAAAATAAAGTGAGCGACCGCTCGCTTATCTTTTTTTGCTCGTGTTAAACGAGGTGTCCCTCAGTACCCTGCGAGTAATCCAATCTCTGAACCCAAACAGTTTTATGTCCAATCTCCAAACACAAACAGCTTAAAATCATACAGTGCAATTTGTGAGATAGTCTAGGAAAACCGTCGGATGTCGCATTTGAGGAAAGTGAAGGCCTTGGTGAACCTGCACATTTCAATAGCAGAAATAAAGTTCATAACAGGTAAACAGTAGCAGATCAATGCACAGGCAATCTGACAACCCTTGTTGATCATTCAGCGACATCCGCCGGGTTTTCCTAGACCGCCACACATTTGTGACCCATGCCAGCAAAAGACAGTTTTCCAGACCGCCTCACATTTACACCTACCTTAGGCCCTATCTGACGTTTCCCTGATGAATGCGGTAGTTGCACTGTGTTAATGCATTATGAATCTGTCATCAAGCATGCAATGAGAAGAAACACCTGTTTTCAATAACTTTCGATTTCGTAACCAAACAGCTGAAATTCAGATCCATGTCAAAGCACATTACACTGGGTAAACCATTTTATATAGGTACTCAAAGTTTGACTTCCCGCAATTGAATCAAAAATCCAAGAGGTGAACCATATGTTGTCAAATACTTGAGTTTAATCTGGAGGGTTTCAAGTACGCTATCTGTCAGCTGGACTCAATAATTCAGTCCATTGATGCTGATGTTGTCCAAATATACTTCAGTTTCTGCAGATCAATGGACCTTGGCCTTCCTAACATCAGCTGTGGAGCTGTTGTGCAAATATAGATGGTAGGGGATCATGACAGGGGCATTTACTTTAAAGGAGTTAGACGCCAAAGTTGTAAACAAGCTGGTTTGTTTACAAACATGGTCGGCAAACTAGTTTTATTCCTTCGTGAAGGTGGCAGCACCAGTGGCACCCCGTGATCGTTAGACTGGTGCCTGGTCCAATGCAACTCACTCACGATATTCACGTCAGTACAAATCACGGACAGTAGGTGGCAGCACCGCAGGCATCGCGTGGATAGAGAACCAGTGAGTGAGTGTTTACAACTTGGACGTCCAGCTCCTTTAAGCCAGGCGTACATCACACTTGTGACTGGAAGTAACTGATCTGGGCCCATGTTCCCGAAGCCATCGTTAGGTTAACGATGTCGTTACGCTATGCATTTTCCCAGTTTTAACGACATCGTTAACCAAACGATGGCTTCGGGAACACCACCCCTGATCAGTCACTGGTGATGTACACGCTGCGCACACATCGCAAATTCAGCAACTCAGTAAAACTAGGAAGATCCAAACAGTCGTCATGTCCAGATTGCGTGCATCGCACATTTGCGACTGGCAGCAACTCAGATAACACCTGGGGCGTTGAGACTCGACGAGACTAGGTTTCATGTAGAAAACTGGCACTGATCAGTCGCAAGCCCGCATACATGTACATCGCAGCGACTGAACGAAACTGGGCACAACTAGTCGCTAGAAAGTTGAACATGTGCAACTCGCGGCGACTGGCAAAATCTCAGTTCCAGGGAGTCGCAAGGGTGCGTACCGGTACATCGACTGTTTCTGGTGACTGATCAGTCGCCTCCAGTTCCAGCTAGATCCTCCCAGTCGCCAGTAGCTCAATGGCGACTAGGTGTCTCCAGTCGCAAGTGTGATATATGCTAGGCTTCACCGACCCCCATGTAGCCTACACTTTGCCTGCAGACAACTTACTGTGGGGCTTGTTTCACTAGGCGTCAGCTCTCAATTCAATTTATTATTACTTTTCTCGATCAAAGGAATTGAACAATTTGTACTTTTTGTGTTTTTCAGATTCCACCCAGTCAACAGCCCTCCCAGTTGCAAAACAACCAACCAAACAAGTGAATGCATACGCCGAGATTCGCCGCTGGAAGAATGAGGATGTTTTGCGATGGTTNCACCCTGCACAAATGCACCAAATTTCAACCCGATCGGACTTCAAATATGGCCGCCAGGAAGCCATCTTGAAAAATGGACTTTGACCCACATTTTATAAATAGGAGTAGGTAGGATGTTTTAACGTTGTCAAAATATATATCTAGGTACCATATAAATATATGGTAAATTTCAGTGAGATTCGACGTCAAATGTGGCCGCCAGGGAGCCATCTTGAAAAATGGACTTCGACCCACACCTCATACATAATGGTAGCTAGGATGCTTTAACCGTGCCTAAATATGTGTCTTGGTACCGTCTACTTATATGTCAAATTTCGGTTCGATTGGACTTCAACATGGCTGCCAGGCGGCCATCTTGAAAAAGTGACTTTGGCCATATCTCACGGTAGTAAATGTTACGATGTTTCAATGTTGTCTAAATATCTATGCAAGTATCCTGTACAGTCTTGCTAAAATTTCAGTCCCGACGAACGTCACGTGTGGCCACCAGGTGGCCATATTGGCTGATAATACTGATCAGATCATAAAAATATTTCTTGGTGTGTTCGGCTTTATCTTATCTGTACTGATCCTTCAACATTCACCATGAGAGTCACAGTTTCACACTAACCACAGAGATTTATCACAGAGGTGAGCACAATGGCCCTGGCCATTTCATTCTCTTTCAGGCCCCGCAATTTTATTACCAATCATGTGAACAAAGACTTGGACTGAATTTTCTGGAGGTTCTCAAGCTCAGTGATGCAATCAGCAACTTTATGAAGGCAAACAACTTATAGATTCAAGATGTTATGCTTAGCTTGGTATAGACCGTTCTCAAGTTGACGTAAACGACAAAGATCTGTGCACTTCCGCCGAAATCTCAACCACAACCTCGGTCTGAAACTGATGGACGTGACGCAGACAACCCCACAACAGTGACTTCGACGACGTTGCGTCAGAGTCGACCATTGCTGAATCATGGATGGTGTCACCCGTCAGCCGGTTTCAGATCGTCAGATCGAGGTTCTGGTTGAGATTTCGGCGGAAGTGCGCAGATCTGCGAATTCGAGAATCCTCTGTCGGATGAGGCAGATGTGAGCCAATTCAGAAAAATGTTTGAGCCAAAAGGTGGACTGGATGAGAAGCTTGTCAAAATAGTCATTCCAGAATTCGTGTGGGCAAAGTGTTTGGTAGTCGACCCTTCTTAGCTAACTCAGGAAATTGCACAGCCAACTGGCAGTGATTGAGAGAAACATTGACAACTTTAGACAACTCAGGACACTCTGTAGCCAAAATAGTTTCAGTAGTGAACCTTCTTAGCCAGCACTCAGGAAATCGTGTCCGTGAATGGTTTCAGATGAGACCCATGGCAGTGGGTAACGTTGCAAGTCCGTGACTGTGTATGTTTGGCCTTTGATGTTTTTATTAAAGCAAATGGCTCGTGGGGTTTGTTGACATGTCCTCAAATCAAGCGCCGTTTTGAGAAAAAGGCAAAAGAAGGATTTTAGTTTAATGGGAAATGCATTAGACAGCCAAACTTCGGAGGCGTATTCTGCAAAATCTGCCGCTTCGAAATCAATGTGAATAGTACAAAATGTACATTTTGACTGACTGAATTTGAAAATGTCATTACGGTAACCCATTTTAACAAATTTTTAATGGAACCTCGTCCCCAGTATTTACGTTCGCACATGTGCGCAGGTTTTGCATATGGCTGGAGCACGGCTTTGCCTGGAGGCGAGATTCACTCTCTATGGGAGGTACCACCAAAAATGTAAACAAACCCCGCGAGCCATTTGCTTTAACAGATCTGTAAAATCCTTGTGAACACTGGTGTAAACGTGATGTTACAGCAGACTCTAATGTATTGCTGGCAGGCAACCTTCAGGAACATTGGACTCTATCGCACCGAGCCGGAAATCGGAGCAGTCAGTCAGTTCACCAACCCTGATACTGGATTGCTCCATAGGATTACCGGTAGATGACGGAAAAATCCATTGTCTTTTTACGTCATCTAACATAAAGCTAAAGCTAACTTGGTGTTGGCCCTAATATGAGTTTTGTGCAACCCAGCCCTGGTGTTACAGCAGACTCCAGTGTATTGCTGGCAGGCATCATTCATTTGACTCTTAATCGCACCGAGCCGGAAATAGTTAGTCAGTCAGTCACCAACCCTGATACAATAAAAAAACCACCCGAGTGTGATTTCCAAGTGTGCAGAACACATGAGTGATGGCCTTTGGCCGGGAAAATCCCGAGACCGCACATGTGTTCCGGAAAAATTTATCACCCTCCCGGATCGCCCGCTCAGTTGAACGGAACACCCTCTTCACAATTTCATGTATATTTTGCGTAATAGTTGACAGATTGAGATGAAAACGGCCAAGAATATTCTTTTGATGACAAGTAATGCATCAGGTTTGTCCTGGCTCAAATTTGACATTTTTTTTGGCAAAAATTGTCACTTTAAGTTTGACTTGCTCGGATCTCACGGAGCCTTGGTATATGATAATGGATTGTTCCATAGGATTAGACGACATTTACACCTTTTACAAAACTATGCATGTTTATAATTGTGATATTTTACAATATTATTCACCTTGTTTACCCTCTTGGGATTGTAAACACTAAACCACTGTTATGAATTTTGAACCTATCCAAATTTTTTTGTGTGCATGTACTTGAGGATTCATTTTAGGCCCTGTTGAGATTGTAAATAATTGTACTATTTATTATGGTTCCTTCATAATTTTTGCAGATCATGACATTCAGATTTTAGGCCCCTCTGTCCACTGTCGTATTTACTGTTATTGATGGTGAAGTCTCGATCCTTAGCTACAATGAAAAGAAATTCCGAGATTTTTGACCCGTCAGCAAAAGCAGACGCTTGTCACAGGTGATCATCATTGGTCATCAATTTACTCAACTATTATCACTGCTGTCCATTACTATTGTCAACCTGCAGAGATGTATGTTTCAGCTATTGTGTTGTAAGACCATTAGGTAACCCTTTCTTCGGTTGCAACAAGTGCCTGCTTTTGCTAGAGCTGGTCACATTTATTCAAGACCGCCCCATATCTTCCCTGGTTTTATTAGGGAGGTTTCGCAAGCGCCCGGTTAGGCCCTACGACGACGTTTATCTATTGTTTGGGTATACCCACACAATAGATAAGCGTCGCCGTATGGCCTAACCGGGTGCTTGCGAAACCTCCCTAATGACTATCCTTTCTTTTTGTTTTTGTTTGCCTACTTTCTTCTCTAGCTATTTTAGTATTTATTCCATCCAGCTCCATCCAGCTTCTGTTTCTACGTGATAACTCAAGATTAATAAGCATATGAATCCTATGAAACTTTCACCATTTCTAGATATAATGACAAAAAAATATTTATTTGCATGAGATTGGTTGAAATAAAATGCTTTGTTTCTGGCAATATATTTTTGATTTTGTTAATGTTATTAGTATTAAAAATATTTCTAAAGCGCCCTATTCCGCAAGGTTCTAGGGCGCTGTACAATAAACATACAGGTAAAAGGGTAGCAAAAGAAAAAGCCATTGTGATAAAAAATACAATATACAATATATATAAAAATATATATAAATACAATATATATAAAAAAATATTGTGCCTTTTTGTTCCATTTTCTGTTATTGCTTGTGGCGTTGAGCCTCAAATCTTGATTGCAAAGTATAGAAACTCGGAGAATTTATTTAAGACTGCCCTATCAACTGCAGGCGATCTTCCTTGGTTTTACTGTGACCCCGGACTGTGACTTTCTAAGTTCTGTTATTTGCCTGTCTGTTTCTTCTCTCTCTCTCTCTCTCTCTCTCTCTTATTTCATCCTTGGAGGAATTATACTGTCAGTATAATTCCTCCAAGTTTCATCCAATAGCCTATGTTATGTGTGCACATTGGAAGTATTATAATACTTCCATGTGTGCATGATAACTCAAAAAATGAAGCACGTTACGTATCCTTACGAAACTTTCAGGAATTTTAGATATATACTCAGTAAAGAACTGATTAGATTTTGGAGGAGATTGATTGAAAATAAAGTTTTTTTTTTGAAGATATTGTTGTCATAATGTTCCCAAGCCAGATGAAACCCAAAATGGAAGTCCCATGAGGAAAGGTCATGGCTAGTCTCGGTCACCCAGGCGCTGGAGCAGTACTGCAAAAGGAAATAGCTGGCTGCGCGACACTTGTGCCTATGGCACCCAACATGGCGCCCTAAAAAATGAGTGGAGAAACGGCCAAACCACGTGGCTTGGTGGTGGAAGCTGATTGGTGGCGCCATCCTTGATGTGGGCGGAGGAACTCCAGGAAAACGCCTCTGTTGATTTCTCTGAATAGGTAAGCCACATTAATTATTCTGTCGTAGAGGCTGATTCTCTGGCTGAGCAGTAGCGAAGTTGTGCAAATGTCGTCTGCTGCAGCAGGCTGCAGGGTACACGCTAAGACTGGTCCCCTGTCCTCGAACCGCTTCTCTAATATAATACATCTGCGGAGCGGCTGGGTCGAGGACAGGGGACCAGTCTATAAAAGGGCGCGAATCGGTGATCGAACCAGCGTCAACCAAGTGCAAGCCGGTTGACAACGACGTCCGGAATTTCAACGTTCGGCGTCAATTTCACAATCGTCCACCCGCGAACCATTCCTATGGACGGACGTGGCAGTACGTATTGGTTTTATTGTTTTCCGCTTTCAGATGGTCCCCGCAGAAATCACTGTGGTCGCTGGTTGTACTGCTTCATCAATGAATTCATATACCTCGCTGCAGGCCCGTAGGAGCCGGGGGGTCCTTGGCCCCCCACTTTTTTGCCAAAAAATACCTTTGGCCCAAATGTCCATTTTATAGGCCTTGTCCACATTCTTGCTCTCAGATCCCAGGAAAATGCATCTAAAGGCTTCCCACTTCCTTTTCGGTGCTCACCGCCTCCGTCCACCTACACCCCCATTCTGTCAATCCTTGATCCAGCCCTGCCGGGACCCCCCACTCATCAGGGGGCTGCTACGGGCCTGTGCTGCGTTCGTAGGCCTACAACGGTTTCTGAGGGCATGTTCGTTACTTCCGGACAAAAGACTTTCATTCACCAGCCACGACCACAATTTTTTTCAACCACTCCAAGGACATGCGGGCACCAGCATAACCGTCACTGTTGGCCATCAAACTGCACGAAAAGAATTACAATACCTTCACCGCAGGGTGGTTTTAATTGCACGTAAGGGCTGAAGCGAGCAATGACCGGTGTAACGTTTTTGAATGTTCCCTATTCTTGAGTGTTCCCCTACTATTGTCTGACGGAATATGCTACGACTTGACAACATGGGACACACAGAGAAATGTGTCGATCTATCTGCCAGCGTTTCCCAAACAATAAGAGGGAAACACTGACATACGGAAACACTGGCAGATGTTACACCGACAGTGGAAAGTAAAGTCTGGCAACATCTAACTACGACCCGATGGAATGGGGAAGTCATGTATGTAGGCCTAATGTAGTATAGACTCGGGACCCAGTCGTTGTGTCGCTCCGGCCGCCGCGCTTGTTTGTGGAGTGTAGCGCGGCGGCCGGAGCGACACAACGACTGGGTCCCGAGTCTAGCCTAATGTGGCAGAGCTTTGCGTTTTTAATCATGTCTGTTGACCATTTCTGGTCGTTCCCCGATTGTTCGCGCTGTGGACTGGTTATTTAGGGAGTTTTCGCAAAGCCCCCGAAACGCCAACGCGAACGCCAAACCCATTGTTCGATGCCACGAAGCCGGAGAGCACCGAACGAAAGGTTAGACGTTCACGTTGGCGTTTCGGGGGCTTTGCGAAAACTATATTCAAGAGTCGCGTGTGATTAAAGGTCCGTAGAAAATCCTACTATCAATTCCTAACTTCCGCATTCCATTGGGTCAAAGTTAGATGTTGCTGGGCGATGAACATCGAAGAGAGATTTTGCCAGCAGCAGCACACCAGGCGATATCGCAAGCGAT
Source organism: Notospermus geniculatus (assembly GCA_002633025.1). Classification (NCBI taxonomy): domain Eukaryota; kingdom Metazoa; phylum Nemertea; class Pilidiophora; order Heteronemertea; family Lineidae; genus Notospermus; species Notospermus geniculatus. Next base: position 39,364 of record NMRB01001995.1, on the reverse strand, counting down.
CTGATCACCACCGATCAAAATCGGCTGTTGACGCCAGGTGTGCGCTGGATGGCGATGCGTGGAATCTTCTCACCAGCAATGTTGAGATCTGGTCCGACTTCCCACTCTCGCTCCGACACCGAGGTGCTAATATTCGGATTTTTCAAGTCGGAGATAAATTTTCCACCCAGACGGGTTGCGAATTTTTTTTCCCAACTGATATATCCATTACGACCAACTTTTTTCCCCCAACCTATATAGCAAAAGCTAATCCTAATCCTAATCCTAATTTTAATCCTAATCCTCATACTACTCCCAACACTAACCCTAACCCTAACCCTTACACTAACCCAACCATTAACCCACCATTCACTTCGTAAATTTCATTTCGTAATGGATATACTGGTTAGGAATCTAGGCCTATACTGGTTGGGCGAAAAAATTCGCAGACGGGTTGTGTTCGTTGCTTTGGAAAACCCCGTTGTATTTGATGACGTAGTTCGCAGAAAAGGAATCCTCTGGAGTCTGAATCGACACTCGGAACGTTTTCTGAGGTCGCCGCGTGTGCTGCAGGCTTTGAAAGACGACGGACAGAAATTTAGACAAAATGGCTGGTATTCATAAAAGTTAGCAAGTCGTGCTTATACTTCAGATTTGCACAGCGAGGTCCAATGTAGGCCCTAAATGTACTGCAAAACTTGGAGTAAAAGCATTTGCTAACTTAATCAATATCAGCCAATAACTGGGCCATGTCTTGTATTAGTATATTGTGAGATGGTTCACTGCAGACCGCTCTTTACGTGTACATACAGTGAGTGCCTGATTTACTGGTGGTCTGGCATGATTTACTGACACCAGGTTTTCCTCATTATAATATGCATTTTAGGACCACAACGGGGTGGGCCAAGCCATTTGAAAGAAGGNATGGGGAAGTCATGTATGTAGGCCTAATGTAGTATAGACTCGGGACCCAGTCGTTGTGTCGCTCCGGCCGCCGCGCTTGTTTGTGGAGTGTAGCGCGGTGGCCGGAGCGACACAACGACTGGGTCCCGAGTCTAGCCTAATGTGGCAGAGCTTTGCGTTTTTAATCATGTCTGTTGACCATTTCTGGTCGTTCCCCGATTGTTCGCGCTGTGGACTGGTTATTTAGGGAGTTTTCGCAATGCCCCCGGAACGCCAACGCGAACGCCAAACCCATTGTTCGATGCCACGAAGAGAGCACCGAACGAAAGGTTAGACGTTGACGTTGGCGTTTCGGGGGCTTTGCGCCGAGGAACGATGGTGGCGACCTCTTCAGATTTGAGAACGACGACGATATGACGATATGAGTCTTTTCTGGAGTTTCAGATTGTAAAGTTCCACTTGAAAAAGACCCCGGTTGGGGTCGAAAATTCGTGAATTCCGGAGATTGACTTCTTGCTTATTATCATTTTGTGTGTCAATTTTGTGCTATTCTGTATCTTGGACGACGATATGACCCGTATGCTCCTCAATATTACAACGTAAAGGAGTTCCTCAAGGCTATTGTTCCCAACAGGAGAACAAAAGCCTTGAGGAACCCGTCTAAGTTGAGGGGCATTCTGAAATACGGGCGTGTAGGAGTCGTGTCTTCAAAAGGAATTAAGTAGCTACATCTGCAGTCTGGCTCGAAGAGCTACATATTATGCTAATGACACTAATCCATGCACATAAATCATGCAAATGACTGTCATTCACGTCTGTCTGTGAATTATGCTAAATTTTAACCGGTACAAAACAGGTGTGTACATAGAATGAAATTCATTTTATACATAAACTGCATCTGAAAGTGGTTGACTTTCGACAGTGAGGGAAAGAACATCGCAAAATGGACCAGGCAATGGATACAACCAACAACACCGGGGATGCACTTTTGTAAGTGTTTATACATCTTGTGATATTTTTCAGGGACGGATCCAGGATTTCGGAAAAGAGGGGGCGCACTGTGCTAGAAACATTGAAATCTGCGGTGAATTTCAATGATTTGCTCCAAATTTCAGAATTTCACGGTCGATTTTAAAGATTTTTTGGCCGAAAGGGGGGGGGCGTGCGGCGGTGCGCCCCCCCCCCCTTGGATCCGCCCACTGTTTTTCAAGCTTCCTCTTTTTTGATAATATGAATACGTAATCAATAATTAAGTAACTTTTTGACCGTGCACACCCTTGATCGAAAGTTTAAAGACACCAGTTTTTGGCATTTTCCCTCCATAGTGCATATATATACGAAAAACCCGTCCGCATTCAAGCTTCTGTGTTACATGCAAGTGTTACATCTTGTGATGTTTTTCAAGCTTTCTCTTCTGTATCTGAATAGATATCAATGAGTACCTTGTGACCGTGTACAGCCTTGATCGAAAGTTTATGGACTTCTTTTCAAATTTCCCCCTTCAAACTTCTGTATTAAATGCAAGTGTTATATCTTGTGATAATTTTCAAGCTTTCCCTTCTCCTGATAGGTAATCAATGAGTATTTTTTTGACCATGTACACCCTTGATCGAAAGTTTATGGACACCGTTCTTTTCAAATTGCCCCCTTCAGGTTTCTGTGTTACATGCAAGTGTTACATCGTGTGATAATTTTCAATCTTTCTCTACTTTTGATATAATATGAATAGGTATTCAATGAGTATTTTTGACCATGTACAACCTTGATCGGAAGTTTAAGGACACCTTTTTACAAATGTTCTGAAAAAATGCATGATCATCTGGAACAAAATGAGCTACGGAACAGAGGCCTTGCTAGGCCTTGAATGGGCGCATAAAATTCATCAGATGAAACATTCGCAAAACCGACCTGTTACTAGTACACTAGTTAGATACACTACATGTAGTTAATAGTACACCGGTATGCCGGGCGGCGAAATTTTTTTTCCCACATGAGTTCGGGACACCAACCTTATCTCATTTGCATACAGCCAATCAGGGCTGCTGTTGACGTAAACATGGTTGGAGCACGTGCACAACTTGTACCCAGATAAATTGTTTCGTCGGATGATAGGTGGCAGTGTTCAATAAATCCGCGGCATTATGACGATTAAAGGGGAATGTACCACAGATTTTTTTGTAGGCCACAGAATTATTTTGGTAGAATTTTTTATTTTTGTCAGGTGGACAGTTTAAATGCCATTTGCCTCATTGGACACATTTGTCCTGAAATTCAATTTGTTCAGGTGGTGGGTAGACACCCCCCCAGAAGCCAAAAATAACATTATGTAAACATCCATGTTTTCCATAGGGATGACTGACAGTTCGGGCGATTTGGGTGATTTTGGCCCAAATTTTCACCCCAAAATAGATGGGGGATAAAAATTCGCCAAAAAGTACTTTTTTGTAGTCAAAATATCTATCAAAAACAGTGCAGTTTGATCTGCTGGAAGTCTCTCTCTCGCTTCAAAAGTAGGCCTAGTCCAAATTTGAGGAGGCGGAATAATTGCTGTCTAATTCGGAGTCATCAGTTTTCAGAGTGTCCTCCTCAGAAAATTTCAGAAAGACAATNCTTTGTTCCTTTATAAAAACATTGAATACCCAACGGAATGTTAAAATAGTAGTATTTTTACAAATACTGGAAGAAATTCTAATTTTTGGTATGATTACTTTATCAAATAATTTGTAAAATCGATGAGCACAAGAATCTTGTGCCGGGTTCCAGCCCTTTTCAGAGGTCTTAGCCGAGAAACGATGGTGGCGACCTCTTCAGATTTGAGAACGACGACGATATGACCCGTATGCTCCTCAATATTACAACGTAGGAGTTCCTCAAGGCTATTGTTCTCAACAGGAGAAAAATAGCCTTGAGGAACCCGTCTAAGTTGAGGGGCATTCTGAAATACGGGCCTGTAGGAGTCGTGTCCTCAAAAGGAATTAAGTAGCTACATCTGCAGTCTGGCTCGAAGAGCTACATATTATGCTAATGACACTAATCCATGCACATAAATTATGCAAATGACAGTCATTCACGTCTGTCTGTGAATTATGCTAAATTTTAACCGGTAAAACAGGTGTCTACGTAGAACAAAATTCATTTTATACATAAACTGCATCTGAAAGTGGTTGACTTTCGACAGTGAGGAAAAGAACATCGCAAAATGGACCAGGCAATGGATACAACCAACAACACAGGGGATGCACTTCTGTAAGTGTTACATCTTGTGATATTTTTCAGGGACGGATCCAGGATTTCGGAAAAGAGGGGGCGCACTGTGCTAGAAACATTGAAATCTGCGGTGAATTTCAATGATTTGCTCCAAATTTCAGAATTTCACGGTCGATTTTAAGGATTTTTTGGCCGAAAGGGGGGGCGTGCGGCGGTGCGCCCCCCCCCCTTGGATCCGCCCACTGTTTTTCAAGCTTTCTCTTTTTTGATAATATGAATACGTAATCAATACGTAACTTTTTGACCGTGCACACCCTTGATCGAAAGTTTAAAGACACCAGTTTTGGCATTTTCCCTCCATAATGCATATGTACGAAAAACCCGTCCGCATTCAAGCTTCTGTGTTACATGCAAGTGTTACATCTTGTGATGTTTTTCAAGCTTTCTCTTCTGTATCTGGATAGATATCAATGAGTAGCTTTGAGACCGTGTACAGCCTTGATCGAAAGTTTATGGACTCCGTTCTTTTCAAATTTTCCCCTTCAAACTTCTGTGTTAAATGCAAGTGTTATATCTTGTGATAATTTTGAAGCTTTCCCTTCTTCTGATAGGTAATCAATGAGTATTTTTTGACCATGTACACCCTTGATCGAAAGTTTATGGACACCGTTCTTTTCATCAAATTTCCCCCTTCAAGCTTCTGTGAGTGTTACATGCAAGTGTTACATCGTGTGATAATTTTCAAGCTTTCTCTATTTCTGATAATATGAATAGGTATTCAATATATTTTTGACCATGTACACCCTTGATCGGAAATTTAAGGACACCTTTTTTACAAATGTTCTCAAAAAATGCATGGTCAACTGGAACAAAATGATCTCCTACGGAACAGAGGCTTGCTAGGCCTTGATTGGGCGCATAAAATTCATCAGATGAAAAATTCGCAAAACCGACCTGTTACTAGTACACTAGTTAGATACACTACATGTAGTTAATAGTACACCGGTATGCCGGGCGAAGGTATTTTAATGATAGCACACCCCACGCAAACCGTCATAATTTAAAATCAAATAGGCCTAAATAGTAATAATTTGTCTTTTCTACGATAGAAATAGGGGCAGATTATTACCCACATCGCCTCTTGCTCTCCCCATGTGGCATGGGCCTAGATTACGTAATTCGGTCGCATGCCAAAGGTCGTTCTGGCGGATTCACTTTTCGACTCATTACCGATCTGTTCTAGTTTCTCGGCAGACGACATTCTACCCATAGTGGTTGGATCGTTTCTACATTATTGCGAAACTTGAAAAATGAGCAAAGATCCGATATTGTGAGTCGATTTTACATTCCACAATGCTGATTGGGAGAAGAAGTGTGTGTCTGTCTGTCTGTCTATCTGTCAGTCCGCCTGTCCGCCCGTCTGCAAGCGCGTCCGTCCGTCTGTCTTTCCTTCACGCCGTCCTTATCAGCTGCATGTGTATCCTCGTTCTGTCATTACAGGGATTTGGAGCAGATGTGCTGCGAGTCGAAGTCAACAAGTTTGATCATGGTAATTAGATTTCTTCCTTGCCTCCTTTTCCACAAAACCTTAAAGCACGCCAAGCGATCCCATCGCCAGCGTGCAAAATCGGCTTTTAGGGAGGTTTCGCAAATCTATGACGTAACACGAAGTACGAAAAACGAAATTCAACTTCATTTCCAGTACCTGGAATATGTTTTTCTGGAGATGGTTGGTACCGCCACTGCACTGCGTCTTTTAGCATATCATGTAAGACCGAGAGAGTTATGGTACATATCTTGAAGTTTTAAATTTCCACTTCGTAGGTACGAAGTGGAAACGAAAGATAAATTTCAAAGATAAATTTCAAAGTAGTTAAATTTCAAAGTTTAATAAATACATGTACACCCAAAAGACGCTCTTGCAGCAGGCGATATTTGTGGTACCAACCGTCTCCTGAAATAAATAACGTCATGGAAGTGAAGTCCAATTTCGTATTTCGTACGTCGTGTTTCGTCAGACTTCCGAAACCTCACTATGGACGCCAGGTGTGCGCTGGACAGCGATGCGTGGAATCTTCTCGCCAGCGATGCTCGGCCATTGTCAAACAATACCAAAGCTGATATCACCTAGCCTGCAGTGGCTGGCGAGAAGATCGGTGGCGAGTAGACCGCTTGCGTTTTTTACCAACCTCTTTATTTACCATACTTTTCAGGGGTTCCCTGACTTTCACCCGGCGGAAAACCTCGTCGAGTACATCAAGGATGCAGTTAGCGGAAAAGATGTTCTTCTGAACCAGTATTGTGCGCGAGGCAACGTAGGTTCATTGTCATTGTCAAGTCGCGCCTTATTCCGTCAATCTCTTGTGATAGGGAGGTTTAGAAATCAAACGATAAACGTAAACTTTACGACAACGTTTTTTCATACTACACATTCACCAGATTTTATATTGCATTTTCGGTACAAAAATAACGTTGTCCTTAACGTTTACGTTTCGCGTTTGATTACTAAATCTCCCTAATGTCACACTGGCACACGGGCCACACTGGAAAGCTTACACCGTGTTTGCATATTTCAGGGACGACTAAGTCTGCTTCAGGCCCTGGCCGATCTCTATACTCCCCTCTTCAACCGAACCTTGGACCCAGTCAAAAATGTTGCGACGTCAATCGGAGCAACAGAGGCACTATTAAAGCTATTTCGGACGTTTACATCACCTGGAGACGAGGTATGGTGAATGAAAATTGTTATACTAGGCCTGCTACGTAGTACTTGACCATCTGTGCAGTGCAGTAAAGATTGTTACAATTGCAGTAGGCCTAAACAGAATATCACTATTTCGTATTTAAAGAGACTGTCTCACCCGACAACTCTACTATCTTGCCTTACGACTGCAATAAAAAACGTCCCTCTAAAAAAACTGGATGTTGTATAAAGATGTAACACTTTTGATCAAAGAAAGTGTTTGATAAACAACATCCCATTAATTAGGGCCTATTCCTATTTCATGTTTTATATCCAGGTTATTATATTCGACCCCTTCTACTGCCCGTTCAGTTCGATGGTTGAACAAGTGGGAGCAGTTCCAGTGTTCGTCACTTTGAAACTGGTAAGCATACGATCATGACGGTAAAGTCTGGCAACAACTACGACCCAACGGAATGCGGAAGTTAGGAAATTGAAAGTTAGATTTTCTACGGACCTTTAGTCACACGCGGCTCTTGAATAACCGGTGCAATGCGAAAAATCGGGGAACGACCACAAATGGTCAACAGGCATGATTAAAAACCACAAAGCTCTGCCACATTACATTACATGACTTCCGCATTTCATTGGGCCGTAGTCTGATGTTGCAGGTGTAGCAGGTGTAGCAGTAAAGAGTGTCCCCATGTAAAAAGTGTCCACTTCTATTGTTGAATGACGGAATAAGCGGCATGGGTATAGAAACCAATCGCCAGAGATTATAGAATGTAACAATAGGATCTTTTGTTCCCAGGACAGTTTTTCCTGGGGACATTCTTTCCTTTCACACCTGACTTTAAAAGTGATAAAAACTGATGAAGGCAAACTATGATAAACGTGTTACGGATGATTCGTGTCAAATCACAGATGATGCATAAATAACAAGCCCCCATAAATTGCGACCACATCTAACTTCGACCCAATGGAATGCGGAAGTCAGAAATCAGACACGAATTTGCGGTTTTCTAAACCGGTGACGTTGCGTGTGATGAAAGATCCGCGAAAAAACTGATGTATTGCCTAACTTCCGCATTCCATTTGGTCCAAGTTAGATGTGTTCGGACTTTAAACATTGCTCGAAAGGTGGTGACAGACTGGCGCGTGAGCAACGCGTCGGGAAAGCGTCCAACCAATCAGGGAGGTGGTAATACGGACCGAAACAACTACCGAAGGCTCTGATTGGTGGAACGACTGCAGGACGCGCCAATCTGATTTTGGAATTTCCCGATCATGCCCATTGACGAGTGGAAAATTTTCAGAACATTAGTTATTCAGACGGAGCAAAAATATGCAGTTATATATGGGTGTCCCTGGATTTCTGGCTGGTGTAATATGCAAATTTGCTCATTAATTCAGCCTTGCACAATGGGGCACAATAGAAGTCTGCAGTTTGTCTGCAGCTGCTGTGAATGCGCCAAGGGAATGTTGAGCCTGCATGAGTAGGCCTATCAAGTCAGTAACATTGCATTCTCCATTTATAACTGTTCACGTAGGCGTTCTGTTTCTGACTTTGATTTTGAATGGAAAATAAGTGAAAACAGAGAGGATGCGCAGCTTTCCGACTCCGATTTCAACTACCAAAATGAATTGCAGTCCACTGTAGACGCCAATCCCATTGTTCGATGACGCGAAGAGAGCAGACGTTGGCGTCGGCGTTTCGGGGGCTTTGCGAAAACTGTCTATTACGCCAAATGAACTTTCCGTATCTTATGCTGCCAAAAACTGGTTTACAGGTACAACGGTCTTAACTACTGTATTAAACGCAGAAACCTGAAATTTATTCTTCAGAACCGCTCACCAGATGGCTCTCCTCCGACAAGTGACAACTTCTACTTCGACCCAGAAGAATTTGAGGCCGCGTTCACGGAGAGAACAAAAATGGTTCTGCTGAATACCCCACATAATCCGACAGGAAAGGTATGAAAAAATGGAAATAAGTGATTTGAATATGTTAATTTATGTTAATGATAGTAAAAGTAAAGTCGTCTCCGAATTTCGCCCATTTTCAACCCCAACCGGGGTCTTCCTCAGGCATTTTCTAGTTGAGATCCACTTCTGGGATTCACTTCTAGGATCTCTACTAGAAAGTGCCTGAGGAAGACCCCTCTTGGGGTCGAAAATTTGCGAAATTCGGATACGGCTTTACTTATACTGTTATTAATTTATGTCTTTTCTAGAGTTTCAGATTGTAAAGTTCCACTTGAAAAAGACCCCGGTTGGGGTCGAAAATTCGTGAATTCTGGAGATTGACTTCTTGCTAATTATCATTTTGTGTGTCAATTTTGTGCTATTCTGTATCTTGGATTAATTTATGTTAAAATATGTTAATTTATGCACCATTTCCTCGTTTCTCAGATGTTCACGACAGAAGAGATGGACATGATAGCAGACGCCTGTAAGAGACACAACGTAATTTGTGTTGCTGATGAAGTTTATGAGATGTTCGTCTATTCTGACAGGGAACACATCAAAATGGGTAAGAAATGATGTCCATGATGCAGATCTGATTCAATGAGGGGGTCGCCCTGCGGTTTATCCCGACAGGTCGGCGCTGCGAGCGATTGTACCGAAACGACGTCATTGACGTTGTTTTAGGCGTTGACGTTGCGTCATGAAAAAATTTCCTGTACATTTTTCTACAGGAAGAATGACACAAATGACGTTGTCCTTATCGCTATCGGATCTCTTAATTTTAAGAAAAAAAAGGAACGAGTTTAAAAGAAAATTTCATCTGCTACACGATGATGTAAGTTTTACTGCCATGCGACCAACACAAATGGTTTATTTTCACGCCAGAAGTAAATGGAAATAACGTTAGAAAAAAGATTTCGGTCACATCGCTCGCGTTAGTTCCGCGGGTACCTCATTGTGGGTGAAATCGGTTGAAAATTAAATAGGTTTATGCTCAAGGATGGAAGTCACAAATGGAGCAATGGAAATTCATTCATTGCATCGGATAATGTATCACGGGTATTTTCGCGGGCCACGAAATTCATTGTTTATTTACATTTTGTTTGTTTATGTCCAGTCTTTCTTTGTCTTACGAGTAATTTGTTGGTGGCATGCCCCTCTAGAAATTCTCTTGATTCCAAAAGTATTCAATTTGGTGGGTTGGCATGTCCCAAAACTCCAAAATAACATAATGTAAACATCCATTTTTACAAACATTGAATGTAAACATAGAAGTCGTGATACATTATCTTTAACGCAGTGGTTTAATACGTCAGAAACATTTTTCATACTTTTGGCTTTTGATATTGAAATTGGTGCTTATCACATTCTCATGCCCTTAACTTTGTGAACTATTTTGATTCTTTTTCGCTTCAGCCACCCTCCCAGGTATGTGGGAGCGCACAATAACTGTTGGCAGCATAGGCAAGTTGTTTGGTATGACGGCATGGGCGACGGGATTCCTGATCGGAGCCGAACATCTCATCGAGAAATATCTACAGCTTGTCGTCTTCCCTTTGAACAATGCTTTGCAGGTAAGTTGATTTGATGCCGCCGTTTTGTAGGATCTGTGTTCAAGTTGGTGTCCTCCTGGACCACGTAATCTTTTTCCTTTCTGTCCAAACAGGAGGTGTACGCACAAGCCTATCGTCACGAGATCAACCGACTCCATGAGCCCGACTGCTATTTCACAACCCTCCCGAAAAAGATGAAACGGAAACTCAACAAAATTATGTCATTGATGTCGTCCATTGGTGTGGAGCCGATCGAACCACATGGTGGCTACTTTGTCTTCGCTGATGTCTCAAATATCGATGGTACACGTTCATGATGTTTCAATCATTTTTAAATAAGTTCTTCACTGACGTCACAACGGCCGCGTGACTGCAAAGAGTCGGCCATGTTGCGTCAAATGGCCGGCGACGACGCAAAACTATCACGTCATGACATTCTGACGTCACGATCTGTGTGTTGACGCTGTGTTCATACCGTGACGTCGCTTGACATTTTGACGGCCAACATGGCGGCATCGTGTCGTCATGGAAATGTGACGTCACGTGAAGAACCTCTGTCTGGTCAGAAACGAGCGATTTTTGGCGCCAAGTTTTTGCCTTTTGGAGTTTTGTCGTTCCATTTTGTAAGGGATAATCAAAAACGTATTTTGGTCTGGCTATTTCATCATCTCCATTTCACTGTTTCCTTTTCCTTTTCAGAGAGGTACTGTCTGGGTTCAGGCGACAAAGCGTCCAGATTTGCTCGGTGGCTGTGCAAAGAAAAGGTGAGTAGGCCTAAATCGCATCCATTCCACTCGGAATGGGGATTTTGGCCCCGTTTAACCTTGTCAATGACGTGCAGTGACATGACCGTAATCTGACACCTCACCTTTTTGCTGTTAGATAGGTGAGTCTGCGAGATACTGACAATCTCATATGACATTTCAGGGCCTAGCTGTTGCACCAGCCAACGTTTTCTACAGTCCAAAATGCCAGCATCTTGCAGCCAACTTTGTTCGCATTTGTTTCATCAAGGTAAGTGGTGTAGCAGTTTAATGTCAACATTTTCTGTTGAGTTATCTGCTTCCACCTTTATTTTAATTTATCATAATCTGCTTCCACCTTTATGTTACTTTATCTGCCTTGGTTAACACGACCTCTCCGATAACATATCTGAAGAAAAGCAAACTGGTTATCATTTCAGAGTGACGCGACTCTCGCTGGGGCTGCTGCACAGCTTGAGGGCCTAAACCTCCTACAGGGCAACAAGGGTGAAAAAATCGGCAAGGGTGTTGCCAGTGGTGTTGGCAAACATGGCAAAGATGTCACCAACGGTGCTCCAAACGGCGTTGCCAAAGATGCCACCAACGGTCTTGCCAATGGTGTTACAAATGGTGTTGCCAATGGTGTCACCAAATGCGGTGTTGCCAATGGCGTCATCAACGGCGTTGCCAATGACGTCCCGAATGGCGTCACGACCAACGATCCCTAATTGATTCTGGAATACACCAATGTGATTCTTGTCTATTTATGTTCCTGTACAGGGTATGCATTGTTGGTCCTATGGGCCATGCAATGACCTTAAGCTCCTTCTAAACTAAGCCCAAGATCAGTGTCAGCATAAAATGAGGAACCTGCGGAACTAACGTCATGACGTGGCGCTGCGAGCGATGTGCCCAAAGTTTCTTTTTTCTATTAACGTTATTTCCATTTAATTCTGGCGTGAAAATAAACCATTTGTGTTGGTCGCCTGACAGTAAACCTTACATCATCGCGTTGCAGATGAAATTTTCTTTAATCTCCTTGCTTTATTCCTTAAAATGAGGAGATAGGTTGGCGATAAAAGCAACGTTTTTGTCTCATTATTCCTGTAGAAAAATGTACAGGTCACTTTTTCATGACGCAACGTCAACAGTTTAAATGACGTCGCGACGGGTCGATCGATCGCAGCGCCACCGCGTGGCAAAGTTAGTCACGCGGGTATCTCATTGTACCCAGGGTACACATTTGTCCTTTTGAAGTACACAAGTTAGACGGTCAAGTTGGTCTGAAACAAAGCGACATGACATGACATTGTGCTGTGCTCGGTGAGAGATGACAAATAAAAAAATGGTGGGATGTGTTGAAGAAAAACATCTTCCGACTGGTTCAAAGCAATGAACCTTGGTGTACTCCAGAACACAAACTAGGTTCTTCACGTGACGTCACATTTCCATGACGATGCCGTCAAAATGTCAAGGGACGTCACGTCATGAACACAACCTCAACACAGATCGTGACGTCAAAATGTCATGACGTGATAGTTTTACGTCGGCACCGGCCATTTGACAGCCAACATGGCCGATTCGTTGCAGTCACGTGACCGTTGTGACGTCAGTGAAGAGCCTCTGTACCTGGGTACGTTTTGTGCAGACGACAGTGATCTTGGAATACCTCGACTATACCCAGGATGACTTCACCTGTTCAGCATCATGAGTTAGGCCTATGGCATGTATGGTACATGACTATAGTGCTGGTTCGCTGGCATTACAAAAGATTTACTAAAAGTTACTTTCTTGATCTCAGCATGTAGGCCTACCGGTAGTTGAAATTCTGTGAACTTCAAGTTTTTGACTTGGATATTCAGGTTTTACGTGATATTCAGGTTTTCTTGAGATTAAAACAAAAAACGGGCATTGATTCTGACCTGCCTCAGGGCAACATTTTCGTCGTTTTTCCTTTTGAGCTTGTGATATACCTTCAGAGAGGCCTATAGTGCGTTAATGACTGTTATACAGTCTCAAAATACTAGGCATTCCTTCTGGGTACTCAAGAGCAGCTTATTCCTCATCAGATCCCGAGAGGACAGAAATCGCCGGGTTCAAACCCTAAGTTCTGTAAAGTGTTCGCTACATCATTAATTCCCTTCATTGACCTAATGATAAAATACCAGCAATAACTCTGTACACTGATCTCTTATATCATAATACTTTGCAAAGGTAGCCCGATTTGACCAACCAGACAACTGCGCCATCTAGGCTTAGCGGTGTGAATCACGTTTAACGCCGCGCATGCGTCTTTGTGTGAGCGGTCTTTCTGGGTTTTGGATATCGTTTTTTTCTCCCCAAACTTTTCTGGTGAACTCAAAGAGTAGCTAGTCATCGCCTCATCCTTATATAGGCCAGTCGAGTGAACAGTTGGTGACAAGAAATCGTCGAACCCTAAAAGTTCTGTCAAACAATAGGCATAGTCTAGGCCTACCCTGGTAAAGTTTCAAATTTAAAGTTTTAATTGGCATTTTCAGCTAAACCACCCCACAGAAATTCATTTAGAGCATTTAATGGAAAGTTGGCCTACTTCCTTGATAATGTGGAAATGATGAAAAGCTGTGATTCAATGTTTTAGACACGGGCATTCATGTTTTTATGTGATATTCAAGTTTTTCTTGAGATTAAAATAGATAACACGGTGTATTAATTCCGGCCAGTCTCAGGTTCATGTTCCTTTTAAATGTTTGAAATAGTGGTAATATTATTTTACCCAGGCTGAATGTTCATTTTGACTGTTATACAGTTTCCTTTCGCCAGCCACAATTCCTCCAGAAATCAAGGAGCGGCTCAGTCCTATGACAGTCTAGCGAAAATTGTTCGCTACCCTATATTAAAAAATTCTGTAAAACACATGTTCTTATAGATGATGTTTGCAAACAGCCCAGTATAGCAGCTATCTTGCCAAAATTAGGTCATCACCATGGGGATTTTCTTCCAGAGCGACAGATGATTGGTTCTCCCGTCCCCAGTGGGGGAAATCACCATGGTGATGACCTAATTTTGGCAAGATGGCTGCTAGTGAAACCAACTCATCTATACCGGTACTTTATTTTGAAACCATGTATCGCCGTGATTTAAACTCCTGGTGTGAGAAAATAATATAAGTGCAGTATCTGCACAAATATTATCCAGTGTTCTGTGTTATTGAGTCTGACTTCATTTTCATTGTGTTTTTCTTCCAGATAAAGTCACACTGGGATCTACATTTTACCTCTCCTACTCTCTAGCAGTGTGTACCGCGCCCCCTTCGGTTTACCCGCTCTCCACTTGAAGCGGGTAAACCGAAGGGGCGCGCATGCGGCTCCCTCTGCGCTTGGAGGAATTATACTGACAGTATAATTCCTCCAAGCTCTGCGTATGTGTCAGGCATGTCAGGACTTTGATTCGAAAATATCAACAGCCTGATTGTGTTTGGTCAGCAATTTGGGCCATGCCATCATCAAAGAATCAATCATTATCAATCAAAATTTTGATTATTCCAATGGCAAGACAAGATTGGCGCGATATCCAAACTCGGTTTGAATATGTTAATTTATGTTAATGATAGTAAAAGTAAAGTCGTCTCCGAATTTCGCCCATTTTCAACCCCAACCGGGGTCTTCCTCAGGCACTTTCTAGTAGAGATTCACTTCTGGGATCTCTACTAGAAAGTGCCTGAGGAAGACCCCGGTTGGGGTCGAAAATCTGCAAAATTCGGAGACGACTTTACTTATACTGTTATTAATTTATGTTAAAATATGTTAATTTATGCACCTTTTCCTCGTTTCTCAGATGTTTACGACAGAAGAGATGGACATGATAGCAGACGCCTGTAAGAGACACAACGTAATTTGTGTTGCTGATGAGGTCTATGAGATGTTTATCTATTCTGACAGGGAACACATCAAAATGGGTAAGAAATGATGTAGGCCCTACATGATGCAGATCTGATTCAGTTTTGGGTGAAATCGGTTGAAAATTAAATAGCTTTATGCTCAAGGATGGAAGTCACAAATTTAACAGGTGCAATGGAAATTCATTCATTGCATCGGATAATGTATCACGGGTATTTTTGCGGGCCACGAAATTCATTGTTCATTTACATTTTGTTTGTTTGTGTCCAGTCTTTCTTTGTCTTACGAGTAATTTGTTGGTGGCATGCCACTCTAGAAATTCTCTTGATTCCAAAAGTATTCAATTTGGTGGGTTGGCATGTCCCAAAACTCCAAAATAACATATGTAAACATCCATGTTTACAAACACTGAATGTAAACATAGAAGTCGTGATACATTATCTTTAATACGTTAGAAACATTTTTCATACTTTTTGCTTTTGATATTGAAATTGGTGCTTATCACATTCTCATGCCCTTAACTTTGTGAACTATATACTTTTGATTCTTTTTCGGTTCAGCCACCCTCCCAGGTATGTGGGAGCGCACAATAACTGTTGGCAGCATTGGCAAGTTGTTTGGTATGACGGCGTGGGCGACGGGATTCCTGATCGGAGCAGAACATCTCATCGAGAAATATCTACAGCTTGTCGTCTTCCCTTTGAACAATGCTTTGCAGGTAAGTTGATTTGATGCCGCGGTTTTGTAGGATCTGTGTTCAAGTTGGTGTCCTCCTGGAGTACGTAATCTTTTTCCTTTTCGTCCAAACAGGAGGTGTACGCACAAGCCTATCGTCACGAGATCAACCGGCTCCATGAGCCGGACTGCTATTTCACAACCCTCCCGAAAAAGATGAAACGGAAACTCAACAAAATTATGTCATTGATGTCATCCATTGGTGTGGAGCCGATCGAACCACATGGTGGCTACTTCGTCTTCGCTGATGTCTCAAATATCGATGGTAGGTTTATGATGTTTCAATCATTTTAATAAGTTCTTCACTGATGTCACAACGGTCACGTGACTGCAAAGAATCGGCCATGTTGCGTCAAATGGCCGGCGACGACGTCAAAATTGTCACGTCATGACATTTTGACGTCACGATCTGTGTGTTGACGCTGTGTTCATGCCGTGACGTCGCTTGGCATTTTGACGGCCAACATGGCGGCATTGTGTCGTCATGGAAATGTGACGTCACGTGAAGAACCTGTCTGGTCAGAAATGAGCGATTTTTCGTGCCAGGTTTTTGCCTTTTGGAGTTTTGCCATTCCATTTTGTAAGAGATAATCAAAAACTTATTTTGGGTTGGCTATTTCATCATCTAATTTCACTGTTTCCTTTTCCTTTTCAGAGAGGTACTGTCTGGGTTCAGGCGACAAAGCGTCCAGATTTGCTCGCTGGCTATGCAAAGAAAAGGTGAGTAAATCGCATCCATTCCATTCCGAATAGGGAATTTGGCCCGGTTTAACCTTGTCAATGACGTGCAATGACATGACCGTAATCTTTCTGCGAGATACTGACAATCTCATTTGACATTTCAGGGCCTAGCTGTTGCACCAGCCAACGTTTTCTACAGTCCAAAATGCCAGCATCTTGCAGCCAACTTTGTTCGCATTTGTTTCATCAAGGTAAGTGGTGTAGCAGTTTAAAGCGAATGGCTCGCGGGATTTGTTTACATTTTTGGTGGTACCTTCCATAGAGAGTGAATCTAGCCTCCAGGCAAAGCCGTGCTCCAGCCATATGCAACACCTGTGCAAATATGCGAATGTAAACACTGGGGACGAGGTTCCATTAATAATTTGTTAAAATGGGTTAATGGCGTTTTCAAATTCACTACGTCAAGATGTACATTTTGTACTATTCCCATTGATTTTGAAGCGGCAGATTTTGCAGAATACGCCTCCAAAGTTTGGCTGTCTAATGCATTTCCCCTTAAACTAAAATCCTTCTTTTGCCTTTTTCTCAAAATGGTGCTTGATATCGATGACCAACTGTCATGGCGCCACAACAAACCCCGCGAGCTATTTGCTTTGATGTCAACATTTTCTGTTGAGTTATCTGATTCCACCTTTATTTTAATTTATCATAATTAACTAATCTGCCTCCACCTTTATGTTACTTTATCTTAATCCGACGATGTCTCTGCCTTGGTTAACACGATCTCTCCGATAACATATCTGAAGAAAAGCAATCTGGTTATCATTTCAGAGTGACGCGACTCTCGCTGGGGCTGCTGCACAGCTTGAGGGCCTAAACCTCCTACAGGGCAACAAGGGTGAAAAAATCGGCAAGGGTGTTGCCAGTGGTGTTGGCAAAGATGTCACCAACGGCGTTGCCAACGGTGCTCCAAACGGCGTTGCCAAAGATGCCACAAACGGTGTTGCCAATGGTGTTACTAATGGTGTTGCCAATGGTGTCACCAAATGCGGTGTTGCCAATGGCGTCATCAACGGCGTTGCCAATGACGTCACGAATGGCGTCACGACCAACGATCCCTAATTGATCCTGGAATACACCAATGTGATTCTTGTCTATTTAATGTTCCTGTACAGGGTATGCATTGATGGTCCTATGGGCCATGCAATGACCTTAAGTTCCTCCTAAACTAAGCCCAAGATCAGTGTCAGCATAAAATGAGGAACCTGCGGAACTGACGTCACGACGTGGCGCTGCGAGCGATGTTTCCGAAGTTTCTTTTTTCTAACGTTATTTACATTTAATTCTGGCGAGAAAATAACCCGTTTGCGTTGGTTGCCTGACAGTAAACCTTACATCATCGTGTAGTAAATGAAAATTTCTTAATCACCTTGCTTTATTCGTTGAGGAGATAGGTTGGCGATAAAAGCAACGTTTTTGTCTCATTATTCCTGTAGAAAAATGTACAGGTCACTTGTTCATGACGCAACGTCAACAGTTTAAATGACGTCGCGACGGGTCAATCGATCGCAGCGCCACCGCGCAGCAAAGTTTGTCACGCGGGTATCTCATTGTACCCAGGGTACACATTTGTCCTTTTGAAGTACACAAGTTAGACGGTCAAGTTGGTCTGAAACAAAGCGACATGACATGACATTGTGCTGTGTACGGTGATAGATGACAAATAAAAAAATTTTGGTACGTGTTGAAGCAAAAGATCTTCTGACTGGTTCAAAGCAATGAACCTTGGTGTACTCCAGAAAACAAACTAGGTTCTTCACGTGACGTCACATTTCCATGACGATGCCGTCAAAATGTCAAGGGACGTCACGTCATGAACACAACCTCAACACAGATCGTGACGTCAAAATGTCATGACGTGATAGTTTTACGTCGGCACCGGCCATTGACGGCAAACATGGCCGATTCTTTGCAGTCAGGTGATCGTTGTGACGTCATAGTGAAGAACCTCTGTACCCTGGGTATCTTTTGTGCAGACGACAGTGATCTTGGAATACCTCGACTATACCCCAGGAAGACTTCCCCTGTTCAGTATCATGAGTTAGGCCTATTTCCGATAGGCCGAAGTCCACAAGTGCTGGTTCGTTTGGCATTTTTACTGAAAGTTACTTTCTTGATCTCAGCATGTAGCACAGGGACTTGAGGCATGCATTGCAGGGGTGGTGGGCGTGTTACAGAGGTCCAATAACACACCCCCGAGTAATGCCCCGGTATACTAACGTATACCCAGTAGAAAAATAACAAGGGATACAACTTCAAACAAGACCCCATTCGGACATTTTCACTTCAACGATCTGCCGAGAAGCCAAACCTCAACCAAATTTCACAAACAAGGTACCGTTTTGAAGCTGAGAATGTATAGATTCAAAATAAACCGAAATCTATCTCAAATCTTGATGTTGTACATTGATTTGGGCACTCGAAAGTGCTAAAACCCCCCGATTTTTCCCACTGCGAATGATTTCGGCCCAGGAAATCAGGCCCCGACGATCCACAAAAGTGAAGAGATCTCCACAACCACCCAGCCGATTGGGATGAAACGCATATCAATTTCAACAGAAGAAAGATTCAAAACTAACTTACCATCACTTGAGGGAATTTAATCCTAATCCAACTGTGTTTTTGACAACTTTTCAACGAAGAGGTCGGCCAAAATGGTCAAGAAATCATTAACTGGCTGATCACGCCGGACTCAATACGATCTCGCTGCTGATTGGTCTAAAAGAATTTGAAAAATTATAATTATGTTTTCGGGTATTTTTCGACCAATCAGCAGCGAGATTGCTTGCGAGTGCGCAGAGTCGTCCAGCTGATGATGTTGACATGATCTTTTGGTCGACTTTTCGTTGAAAAGTTGTCAAAAACACAGTTGGATTAGGATTAAATTCCCTCAAGTGATGGTAAGTTAGTTTTGAATCTTTCTTCTGTTGAAATTGATATGCGTTTCATCCCAATCGGCCGGGTGGTTGTGGAGATCTCTTCACTTTTGTGGATCGTCGGGGCCTGATTTCCTGGGCCGAAATCATTCGCAGTGGGAAAAATCGGGGGGTTTTAGCACTTTCGAGTGCCCAAATCAATGTACAACATCAAGATTTGAGATAGATTTCGGTTTATTTTGAATCTATACATTCTCAGCTTCAAAACGGTACCTTGTTTGTGAAATTTGGTTGAGATTTGGCTTCTCGGCAGATCGTTGAAGTGAAAATGTCCGAATGGGGTCTTGTTTGAAGTTGTATCCCTTGTTATTTTTCTACTGGGTATACGTTAGTATACCGGGGCATTACTCGGGGGTGTGTTATTGGACCTCTGTAACACGCCCACCACCCCTGCAATGCATGCCTCAAGTCCCTGTGGCATGTAGGCCTACCGGTAGTTGAAATTCTGTGATTCAAGTTTTTGACTTGAGTATTCAGGTTTTTACGTGATATTCAGGTTTTTCTTGAGATTAAAACAAAAAACGGGCATTGATTCTGACCTGCCTCAGGGCTACATTTTCGTCGTTTTTCCTTTTGAGCTTGTGATATACCGGTACCTTCAGAGAGGCCTAGCAGGGGCGGATCCACGATTTCGGAAAAGAGGGGGCGCACTGCGCTAGAAACATTGAAATCTGTGGTGAATTTCTCAGAATTTCACGGTCAATTTTACAGATTTGTTGGCCGAAAGGGGAGGCGTGCGCCGGGTGCGCCCCCCCCCCCCCCGGATCCGCCCCTGCGTAGTGCGTTATGACTGTTATACAGTCTCAACTAGGCATATATCTAGAATTCCTTCTGGGAACTCAAGAGAAGATAGGACAGAAATTGGTTCAAAAGCTAAGTTCTGTGAAGTACATATTCACTCAAGTACTAATTCTTTAATTGACCTAATGATAAAATACCAGCATGTACACCGCTCTGTTACACATGCCTAATTCATGTTTTTTGACTGTTACAGTCTTCTACAAGTGTCAGTTCAAACCCAGTACCTACTTTTTATTCTCTTATATCATAATACTTTGCAAAGGTAGCCACATTTGACCAACCAGACAACTGCGCCATCTAGGCTTAGCGGTGTGAATCACATTTAACGCCGCGCATGCGTCTTTGTGTGAGCGGTCTTTCTGGGTTTTGGAGATCGTTTTTTTTTCTCCCCAAATTTTTCTGGTGAACTCAAAGAGTAGCCATGGTCATCGCCTCATCCTTATAATATAGGCCAGTCGAGTGAACAGTTGGTAACAAGAAATGGTTCGAACCCTAAAAGTTCTGTCAAACAATAGGCATAGTCTAGGCCTACCCTGGTAAAGTTTCAAATTTAAAGTTTTAATTGGCATTTTCAGCTAATGGTAAAAACAACCACCCCACAGAGCATTTAATGGAGGCCTACTTCCTTGATAATGTGGAAATGATGAAAAGCTGTGATTCAATGTTTTAGACACGGGCATTCATGTTTTTATGTGATATTCAAGTTTTTCTTGAGATTAAAATAGAACACGGTGTATTAATAATTCCGGTCAGTCTCAGGTTCATGTTCCTTTTAAATGGTTGAAATAGTGGTAATATTATTTTACCCAGGCTGAATTGTTCATTTTGACTGTTATACAGTCTCCTTTCGCCAGCCACAATTTCTCCAGTCAAGGGGCGGCTCAGTCCTATGACAGTCTAGCGATGTAAAATTGTTCACTAGGCCTACCCTATATTAAAAAATTCTGTAAAACAATGGCATATGATTTTTGCAAACAGCCCAGTATAGCAGCCATCTTGCCAAAATTAGGTCATCACCATGGGGATTTTCTTCCAGAGCGACAGATGATTGGTTCTCCCGTCCCCAGTGGGGAAATCACCATGGTGATGACCTAATTTTGGCAAGATGGCTGCTAGTGAAACCAACTCATCTATACCGGTACTTTATTTTGAAACCATGTATCGCCGTGATTTAAACTCCTGGTGTGAGAAAATAATATAAAGTGCAGTATCTGCACAAATATTATCCAGTGTTCTGTGTTATTGAGACTGATTTCATTTTCATTGTGTTTTTCTTCCAGATAAAGTCACACTGGGATCTACATTTTACCTCTCCTACTCTCTAGCAGTGTGTACCGCGCCCCCTTCGGTTTACCCGCTCTCCACTTGAAGCGGGTAAACCGAAGGGGCGCGCATGCGGCTCCCTCTGCGTAGGGCCTATAGTGTCAGGCATGTCAGGACTTTGATTCGAAAATATCAACAGCCTGATTGTGTTTGGTCAGCAAGTCGGGCCATGCCATCATCAAAGAATCAATCATTATCAATCAAAATTTTGATTATTCCAATGGCAAGACAAGATTGGCGCGATATCCAAACTCGGCCGAGCGTTGCGAATCGCTCTGGGTACGAGATTGATTTTGACAGCAGACGGTGCTTCCATCTAGCGGAATACAAAGTAACTACTATGGAAGTTACCCAGAATGCCTGACTGTCATTCGGCATTTCCGGTCTTTTCGCGTGAGGACGTTTTCTCATAAAATATCGTTTATTTAGCCAATTATGGTCGAATTCGGTGATCCGAATAGCCCGTATAAAGAGGGCATAGATAATTCTATCTTTATACTGCCGGCTATAATAATAATTTCACTTGTAGGTGAGTAAATGTCAAGATTATTGGCACCGGCTGTCAGTCAGAGTTCAGGCCGCCGGTCAGCTGTCACGTGTACAAATGTACGTGTGTCATGCAATGCTGCGTGCATTGTGCAGTGGACAGTGTAGGGGCCTAGGCCTACATACAGTCATAGGTATATGACATAGCCATACCTTTTTAGTGCAGTGAACAGGTAGGCCTAGGCCTACCGGTATACAGTGGTATAGCCTAGGCATCGCCGGTAGGCCCTAGGTCGGGTCGAGGGATGGGAATTTGGGATGTGTGTGTGGGGGCCCCCTCTTGGCCTGGCCCTGCCTCTCTCTTACTCTTCCACTCCGCTGGCGGCGCCGTGGTGTGTTGCGTTGTTAGGTCTAGTTACGGTAACTGACACCCACTGTCACTCAAATTATCCGATCCTTCTTGACTTTAGGCCCTACCTAACTTATTGTGCATGTTCCTGACCTCGCTGTACAGCTACATCATCATGTAGCACAGCAGGCCAAGCTGGCGACCGTCGCTCACGCTTCCATCCATGTCAATAGGCCTACTGGTGTCAAGCAGGCTTTAAAACGAATTATGACTGAAAGGGTTAAAAGTCTATTTATTCATGAAATCGGCAATGCATGGAAATCAATGAACCACTTATCTCACACATGTTCCATCAGAAGTGATGATAATAAGGCCTCGTGCATCGTGTCAATCGCATTTCATCCATATTTACACCGTGTGGTGAACACTGTCTTCCATATTGTGGACGTGTATCGAGGCTGGTGTATCCTTTTGTGGCATTTGAAAATTGAAAAGTTTCTGGTCCAATCCACACTGTTGAATTTTTGTATCTGTTCTAAATGTGCTGAATGAGGACTTACATGGACATTGTTGTTGGAATCTGAGTGAAACCCAGGGATCAGTCCTGAATTTGCATTTTTAGAAAACTTTTACGGTGTGCAACACTACAGGGTTTATGGTTTGGATTTTCAGTCAGGTCGTCGAAAAATACAGTGGAACCTCTCTTCAGCAGACACCTCTTCTGGGAGGACCGGATTGGTTCATTTCCATTCATTCATGTTGACCGCTGTAATCAGGACACTTCTCAGTTATGGGACAGCATCCGTCAGTCCGGAAGGTGCACATAATGATGACTTAGGGGATTCTATTGTTGGGACATATCTGTCAGGAGAGCTCTTTGAGGAGCCAGGATAGCCGAGTTGTTATCACGTCCGCTAAGGAAGCGGCAGGTCCCGGGTTCGAATCCAGCCCGGGCCATATGGGATTTCATTCCCGGCTCTTCAAGTCCGTCGCATGGAACAGTAATAGTCCACGTCCTTATGTCGTTCTGCGGAGACATCGTGTTGGAGTAAATCTGGACCCAGGTTTAGGACCCTTGGCTACCCGGCTTTCAGCAAAGTAATGTTGCCAAAAATCCTAATTTGCAAAGTAAAAGTGTCTTTGTTGGGTTTGATTGATAGGACAGTTCCAATGAAGATTTACCATCCGTTATGTTTCCATTGCACTGCAAATATTTGGGTTGGTTGTGTTTTATTGATTGAAAACGTACGCATAACAGGTGTGAAAGTTCACAATTGCAGTGCCACATTGCTTGTGTCAACAGTACCAGTGGTTCTGCCATATGGATGCCTGTTACCGTTGACTGTACTTTCAAGCTTTCAGGAGTGTCACATTTCATTTTGCTGGTCTGTATGCGTTCTCCCACAGCAGGGGTTTTTACCTCGCTCCTCTTCATCTGCTCACTCTGTCTGCAAACTTAGGCCATGTAAAAAAAATAATTGGTTAGCATCCCCTCCCGCCATGGAAATCACCCCCCTCCTCAAAAAATTTTTTATTTTTTATTTTCCAAAAAACCTTTTAAAAACTGCCAAAAGAGTGATAAAATTGTAGGCTGGGATGCTTAAATAAAACAACACAGTTATTAAAGGATAGAAAGTAGTTTTTGTTTCAATTCATTATCAATCATACCTATTACATTTGAAATTTCCCTCAGGTCGCCATGATTACCATGGTAACATGCATCTCAAACTCAATAAANAAAAATCCTGGCGGAAACCCTGGATCCTCCTGACAGAGGTGTCCGCTAAAAGAGGTTCCACTGTAGATGTAAACAAGTCCACAGAACATATCCTTGACCATTCCCTTAGATCACACTAGCGCCACCATGGATCAGCTACAGAAACTAGCCAAGCAGTTTGGCATGGTCTTTACCAGTGCCTTCACGGGAAAAAGTAGGGCCTTGGCGACCAGTCCATCGCTGTGGTTTGTGTTTGTGTACATTATGATTCCTGCACTACTGATAGGTGTGTCATTTTCTTGTCCATTTGTTTACATCAGCAACAGGCATGACGGGCGAATTTGGGACCTGTCTATCTCAAACTTCTGAAACTCTTAACCCAATAGAGCCGATGCCACCCTGCCGTGAGCCGCCGTGAATAAGAAGACAAAAATTTTTTGACAAAAATCCCCATCACCTCTAATGTAGAAATCAAAATCACCCATTACTGCCGGCACCACCAATCCGCCATGTCTCCAGACGCTGATACCGCCATAAACCGCCTTGACTCATCATGCTGTTCTCTAATTCAGCTTACCGGTAATGTAGTGGTATTTCTTGGCTGTTCAGGGCGGTGAAATGTACAGATGGCGGTGAAATGTACAGATAGGCGGCTCTGTTGGGTTAATACAGCCATTACAGGTGACTGATATTCCTACCTACCCTTCTACTTTCAGACTTTGTACAAAATTTGGGAAATTCAGAATCTTCGGAAAATTTGAGTCAATGCATGTTCCTTTTCATCTCGCTGTTTCTAACTTCGTTTTCTTATTTTTTTTATTTTCAGGATTTTTCGTCTATAAATTAGTAAAAAGTTTACGAGACAAAGAAAAGGCGAAGGAGGAAAAGAAAAAGTTAAAACAACAACGGAAAGAAAAAGAAAATAAAAAGAAGACAAAATCAAAATAAAAATGGTGCATTTTAGGCAAAAACTGGACACTTCCTACCCCAAGGGAGTGGACTCTTCCATAAAAAATTTATGGAACAGTAATAGTCCACGTCCTTATGTCGTTCTGCGGAGACATCGTGTTGGAGTAAATCTGGACCCAGGTTTAGGACCCTTGGCTACCCAGGTTTCAGAAAAGTCATGTTGCCAAAAATCCTAATTCGCAAAATAAAAGTGTCTTTGTTGGGTTTGATTGATAGGACAGTTCCAATGAAGATGACCGTCTGTTATGTTTTCATTGCACTGCAAATATTTGGGTTGGTTGTGTTTTATTGATTGAAAACATAGGCATAACAGGTGTGTGAAAGTTCACAATTGCAGTGCCACATTGCTGGTGTCAACAGTACCAGTGGTTCTGCCGTATGGAGTTACCGTTGACTGTACTTTCAAGCTTTCAGGAGTGTCACATTTCATTTTGCTGGTCCATATGCGTTCTCCCACAGCAGGGGTTTTTACCTCGCTCCTGTTCATCCGCTCACTCTGTCTACAAGCTTATGAAGAGGAGTGGGACCACAAAGCCCTGCTATGGGAGGGTGATCCGTGGTGCTGTGGAACTAAACACCTGTATCAAGAACACCTTCAGGGTTTCCGCCAGGAAAAAAAATTTGGGGATGGACCAAAAAAATTTCAAAAAAAAATTTCAAAAAATTTTTTTTTCAAAAAAATTTTTTTTGAAAAAAAATTCTTTGGACTTTTTATTTGGTTTTTTTTCACAAAACATTGTACATGGACTGCAATATAACATGATGGTAGCCTATAATATGATGTTTTGAAAAGAAAAAGGACAAGATTTAAAGAAAAAAAATTCCATTCTTTCTGAAAAATTTGGGGATGGATTTATCCCCAAATGATTTTCTTGGGGATGGAATTCTCCCCTTCTCCCCTCTGGTGGAAACCCTTTGAGACTGACCAGTGTTGTCCTTTATTGAGACAGAGAAGTATCATGATGTCAAAACGTACTGATGTCAAAACGAATGGAATTTGGAATGACCAGTTTAGGACTGAAGTTTCGTCTGTCTAATAGAGAGGTCAGGGTCCCCGCCAGAGGGTACTTTGGGTACAAATATAGTACCCTAAAGAAATTTGAGGGTACGATATAGTACCCTGAAAAAATCACTTCAGTAATGTTTTTCTTAAATTTGTTACATTTCAAATGCAACTTTCATGCAGAATGAAGACTAATTTTGCATTTTGGCGTGTAAAAAATGACTCTGGAGGCCATTATTAACAGAGAAAAAAAATTTTGAAAAATTTTTTTTTTCAAAAAAATATTTTTTTTAATTTTTTTTCTCCCCCCCCCCCCAGGTCGTACCCTGGAAAAAAATCCTGGCGGAAACCCTGGATCCTCCTGACAGAGGTGTCCGCTAAAAGAGGTTCCACTGTAGATGTAAACAAGTCCACAGAACATATCCTTGACCATTCCCTTAGATCACACTAGCGCCACCATGGATCAGCTACAGAAACTAGCCAAGCAGTTTGGCATGGTCTTTACCAGTGCCTTCACGGGAAAAAGTAGGGCCTTGGCGACCAGTCCATCGCTGTGGTTTGTGTTTGTGTACATTATGATTCCTGCACTACTGATAGGTGTGTCATTTTCTTGTCCATTTGTTTACATCAGCAACAGGCATGACGGGCGAATTTGGGACCTGTCTATCTCAAACTTCTGAAACTCTTAACCCAATAGAGCCGATGCCACCCTGCCGTGAGCCGCCGTGAATAAGAAGACAAAAAATTTTTGACAAAAATCCCCATCACCTCTAATGTAGAAATCAAAATCACCAATTACTGCCGGGAGCGCCAATCCGCCATGTCTCCAGACGCTGATACCGCCATAAACCGCCTTGACTCATCATGCTGTTCTCTAATTCAGCTTAATGTAGTGGTATTTCTTGGCTGTTCAGGGCGGTGAAAGGTACAGATGGAAAGTGCCAAAAAAATAGGTGGCTCTGTTGGGTTAATACAGCCATTACAGGTGACTGATATTCCTACCTACCCTTCTACTTTCAGACTTTGTACAAAATTTGGGAAATTCAGAATCTTCGGAAAATTTGAGTCAATGCATGTTCCTTTTCATCTCGCTGTTTCTAACTTCGTTTTCTTATTTTTTTTTATTTTCAGGATTTTTCGTCTATAAATTAGTAAAAAGTTTACGAGACAAAGAAAAGGCGAAGGAGGAAAAGAAAAAGTTAAAACAACAACGGAAAGAAAAAGAAAATAAAAAGAAGACAAAATCAAAATAAAAATGGTGCATTTTAGGCAAAAACTGGACGCTTCCTACCCCAAGGGAGTGGACTCTTCCATAAAAAATTATCCATTGATTATAAAGTGAGACATTCCATTTTGAGAAATGGGGTGGATGAGTTTGCCCCTCTGATGTTTTGGGCAAGCTTGGTCAGAGGTTGCATGGATTGTGATAATCATGCATGAATTATGATAATCAGGCATAGATTATGATAATCAAGCTTTAATGGAAGGAAAATGATACTGATGGAGAGGTGAATACGTGGGATATAAAGATAGAAGCAGAAGGATGGACAGTCGGACAGACGGATTTGATCGCATGAAATGATAGTCACGCGGGGCTGTTCTCTTCATGGCCAGCCATGCCAAAGAATATATGAACGAACGTTTCTTCCTTCATTGACGTAATTGGCAACTGATCACAGGTCGAATAAGACAGACAGACAGATGGACAACAACCCATCACCCTTGCTTGATGCCGTTTATGGATAATTCTGGATCTGTTGCAGGGTCGGATCCAGGGTCGACAGAAAGGGGGGGGCGTAGCTCGACGGAGGTGGAGAGCACCGAGAGCGCGAAGCCGAAACGGGGGGTCTGGGGGTCCTCCCCCAGAAAAATTTGACAATGATATAAAGATAGAAGCAGAAGGATGGACAGTCGGACAGACGGATTTGATCGCATGAAATGATAGTCACGCGGGGCTGTTCTCTTCATGGCCTGCCATGCCAAAGAATATTTGAACGAACGTTTCTTCCTTCATTGACGTAATTGGCAACTGATCACAGGTCGTATAAGACAGACAGACAGATGGACAACACCCCATCACCCTTGCTCGATGCCGTTCACGGATAATTCTGGATCTGTTGTGCAGAGACGAACAATGGCTAGAACGAACGGTGAATTTGATCAAACACAGAAACCCTTTGTCGCCTGTCTGGTTTTCAACAAGTGTGGATGGACAGACAGACACTGGTGCTTGCACTTTCTGATTTTCATCAAGTTGGGAATTGGTGCCCTTGGATCCTGGGAACGAGGGTCTTAACCACTTGTATGGGCGGTTATAACTGCAAAAAAAGACGTCACATAATAAAGACGTTGTAGTCATATTCTCTAGTCGTTGTGATGATCTCTAGTCGTACCTAAGAAAGACGTAAGGTGGCGCTGCAGTCGTCCACACGAAGAATGACGAAAACACCCGAAGTGTTATGAATGATACAGCGCCACCTTACGTCTTTCTTAGGTACGACTAGAGATCATCACAACGACTAGAGAATATGACAACAACAACGTGTTTAATATGTAACGTCTTCATTTGTGGTTATAACTGCCCATACACCTGTGGCCTGTTTCATAAAGTGACTTTAAGCTAATGGTACCATTAACTCAATGCATTTTCCATTTGGTTAAAGGTACCATTAGCTTAAAGTCACTTTATGAAACAGGCCCCTAGTCATCAATTGTGACAAAGATCATTCAAGTTAAAAAAATACAACACTGTTTGTAACCGTAGAAAATTGTTTTTGAGACCCACTTACATTGATTTTATACCGTGTACCGATCTTTAGGTTAATATCGGGTGCTCAGCACTCATTGCACACACATCAATCACACCCTACTCATGTCACTCCTTATAGACAAATCCCAAATTGACGTTAACGAGAAAGATCTGTGCACTTCCGCCGAAATCGCAAACACAACCTCGGTCTGAAACTGATTGACGTGACGCAGAGAACCCCACGACAGTGACTTCGACGACGTTGCGTCAGAGTCGACCATTGCTGAATCATGGATTGTGTCACGTCAACTGGTTTGTGGTCGAGGTTGTGTTTGCAATTTCGGCGGAAGTGCGCAGATCTGGGAATTTGGGATTTGTCTATCCCACCACACAAATGCACTAACTTCCATTCCTATCACCACTATATCACTTCAGATGTCACTCCACATGAACACAGTCACGCCCCACATCACCACAACTGCTCTCACTACCCTATGTCTCGGACTATTCACTCCTCGGGCGTATCCTCGTTCTTGACCATACTCGTGCTGACCCAGTTCATGTAGTTGTTGACTCAACTGTGACCCGATCTGCCAAATGTAGGCGTAAGTCGCAGGTGATCATCGCTGGTCATCAGTTTACTCAAGTATTGTCACTGCGGTCCACTACTATTGTCAAACCGCAGAAACTTACATTTCAGCTGTTGTGTTGCAAGGCCATTAACCCTTTCCTCGTTTG
This sequence comes from Notospermus geniculatus, assembly GCA_002633025.1. Taxonomy (NCBI): domain Eukaryota; kingdom Metazoa; phylum Nemertea; class Pilidiophora; order Heteronemertea; family Lineidae; genus Notospermus; species Notospermus geniculatus. The sequence goes on along the minus strand of NMRB01001995.1, from coordinate 9,903 downwards.
CGACTTGCGCCTACTTTTGGCGGATTGGGTCACAACTCGGGAACGGCAGTCTCGAACACCGAGAATGCAACCCGTGTCGTGCCAAGAACGTGTTCTTCTCATTCCCCACTCAGCAGAGGGTTGAGAAGAACATGTTCTTGGCCCGACTTGAGTTGCGTTCTCGGCATTCAAGACTGCCGTTTTCGCATGTCTCAAGTTGAGTCAACAGCTACATGAACTAGGTCAGCACGAGTGTGGTCAAGAACGGGGATTTGAATACGCCCCTGTCACTGCACACACACACTGTCACTCCCCTACAACACCACCTATTGAGCCAGCAGCACACCAGGTGAAAATCGCACGCGATCTGCTCACCACTGAGCAAAATTGGCTGTTGACGCCAGGTGTGCGCTGGACAGCGATGCGTGGCATCTTCTCGCCAGTGATGCTCGCCGATTATCAAACAATACCAAAACCGATATCATCTAGTCTGCGGTGGCTGGTGAGAAGATCGGTGGCGAGTAGATCGCTTGCGATATCGCCTGGTGTGCTGCTGGCTCAAATGAACCCTTCTCTGCCACCAGCACTTGCACGTCCTGTGCTTAAGGCTAAGAATCCACTCACACGAATTTCTAGCGGGTCAGCGCCACAACCATTGTTTCCGTGGCGTTGGTCATGGATAAAGGATGCGGCATCGCACCGCTCGAAAATCATGTGAACGGATTCTTAGCCTAAGGTGGTGCCATCTATAAAATTGTTTTGAAAGCTTGGCTGTTGATTATCTGCATTTTCTATTGTTCTCAGGCGAGCAGTTTTTTGCTCGCCTCAGAAGACAAGGCCTGCATACAGTACTGTATGACAGCAATTGACTATTTGACAGCAAACTTTCAATAGAAAACTGTCAGATAGAGAGGCACTTTAAGATTGTGATGACATAGACTACACGGTATACGGACACGCCGGTTATAATGGTTCATTTGTAAAACCTTTATAACCGGCATGTCTGCATAATAAAGTGCTATGTAATCGCAGCCTTACGTAGTCAGTCTATGAGATTTGAAAAAATCAAAAATAAGAGAGTATTTTATTAGGTTGTACTTCTTGTCCTTTTATTAGGTGTTCTTGTTTTTTATACAGTGGTACTTTCGTCAAAAACGGAAAAAAATGTACCGGTACATTATTCTGAAAAGCTGGGGAACCCTCATCTTCGATAATCGAAGGGCGATCTGCTCACCACTGCGTTACATCGCACATCACCCTTCGAGAAATTGACCGGTCTGCGGCGAATCCGCTGCCTCTCGAAGAGGAGGCCAATCAGAACCGGTGTTGTAAAATTTGAATCGTGGTACAAATAGTGGTAGCCGAAGACCCGATATAAAGTGCAATATGATTGGTCGACCGGTCAAGTTGGCATCGTGCCAAGATACGCCGCGGACCGGTCTATTTCCTGAAGGGTGATGTGCGATGTAACGCAGATGGTGAGCAGATCGGCCTTCGATTATCGAAGATGGGGAACCCTGTCACATAGGTATTCATTGGAAAGTGCTCAGTGAGAGCTTTCCAATGAATACCTATGTGATAGGGCGATCAACAGCGGTGAAGCTGATATGTTAATCAAGTGATCACATGATCAACATTCACCAGTTTCACTGGTCCATTGTTATCATGTGCAAGAGACGACTAACCTGATTCTCTGGTTGTCTGACGGTGGCGCTGAGGGGCTGACTGATGCTGCATGTTGGAATTAGGTTACAGGAAAATTCGTCCCCGGATAATTCGTCCCCGGAAAATTCGTCCCGGATAATTCGTCCCCAAGGAAAATTCGTCCCCAGGGAAAATTCGTCCCCAGAAAATTCGTCCCTGGAAAATTCGTCCCCAGGGAAAATTTATCCCCAGAAAATTTGTCCCCAGGGAAAATTCGTCCCCAGGGATATTGCGCAGATCTGGGAATTTGGGATTTGTCTATCCCACCACACAAATGCACTAACTTCCATTCCTATCACCACTATATCACTTCAGATGTCACACCACATGAACACAGTCACGTCCCACATCGCCACAACTGCTCTCACTACCCTATGTCTCTGACTATTCACTCCTCGGGCGTATTCGCATCCTCGTTCTTGACCATACTCGTGCTGACCTAGTTCATGTAGTTGCTGACTCAACCCGAGAACGGCAGTCTCGAACGCCGAGAACGCAACCCGTGTCGGGCCAAGAACATGTTCTTTTCATTCCCCACTCAGCGGAGGGTTGAGAAGAACACATTCTTGGCCCGACTCGGGTTGCGTTCTCGGCATTCGAAACTGCCGTTCTCGAGTTGCGTCAACAACTACATGAACTGGGTCAGCACGAGTGTTGTCAAGAATGGAGGATTCGAGTGTACGCCCCTTATGTCACTGCACACATACACTGTCACTCCCCTACAGCACCACCTATTGAGCCAGCAGCACACCAGGTGATAATCGCAAGTGATCTGCCCTCCACCGAGCAAAATTGGCTGTTGACGCCAGGTGTGCGCTGGACAGCGATGCGTGGAATCTTCTCGCCAGCGATGTTCGCCCATAATCAAACAATACCAAAACCGATATATCATCTAGTCTGTGGTGGCTGGCGAGAAGATCGGTGGTGAGCACGTCTGGCATCCTCCTGGCTCAAAACCCTTCTCTGCCTCAGCACTTGCACACCCTGTACCTAAGGCTAAGAATCCATTCACGCGAATTTCTAACAGTTCGACGTCGCAACCATTGTTTGTTTCCACGGCGTAGGTCATGAATAAAGGATGCAGCATTGCACCGATCGCAAATCATGTGAATGGATTCTCAGCCTAAGGTGGTGCCATCTATAAAATTGTTTTGGAAGCTTGGCTGTTGTTTATCTACATGTATGATACCAAGAATATACTAGAAATTGACTTACCAGTCAATTTGAAAGACCGCCCTTGGGAATTGGGAGCTAAGACACAGTTGATTGATCGAGAATTATTGAACGGCCAGCGTTGGTGCCAGGTTTTTGAAATAGGGAGAATAAAAGTCTCCCATTCCTAAAAGCAGATAAGACTTTTTTCCAAAGAGGGAGACTTGACTTCTCCCTACTAACTTCAGAAGGAGAAGCTGTAAAGGTCACTACTATTCAGTGATAAACTGAACTATGTGCTATGTACTGCCAACAGGGTCCAATAACAGGTATGTGGCGGACCAGAAAGGGATTGACTCTTCCCCACATCCATTGAATAATCAATCAAGATGGGAACCAGTCCAGGGTGATCACAACGCCATCTTCAGCATACATGAGAAACTATGCACATGTGTCATGTTAGCTGTATGCTGTATGTAAGTGATAGTATAGTACTGTACTATGAATTGCCTGAAGATGGCATTTCAGTCAACAGTTTGAAAAAATGACAAATTTCAGCCAAATTTCGCACTATTTGTACACGGATGACCCCAAGAATCAATAGGGTTCTGTGTAATGTGCATATCTATAATTCCTGAAAGTTTTACCGCGATACATGGCGTTTTTCGTTAGTTATCGTGGTGAAACCGCAGATTGGATGGAGAGATCCAGAGAGAGAAATTCAGTAAAAACAAGGAAGACCGCCCCATTGATGGGGGCGGTCTTAATTACCTGGGTAATATATTCTTGATGATACCAATATTTGTAGTCTGAAGGTAGTCTAGAGGGACCTAAAGGCGCCGCTCCATCTGACAGTTTTGTATCGAAAGTTTGCTGTCAGATATAGTCAATTATTGCTCTCAGACAGCAATAATTGCTCTCAGACAGGAATAATTGCTGTCATACATGAATTTCTAGTGAGTATTTCTAGCTGTATGACAGCAATTATTGCTTTCTGACAGCAATAATTGAGTATCTGACAGCAAACTTTCATTCAATAGAAAACTGTCACGTGGAGAGGCGCCTTTAAGATTGCAATGGCATAGACTACATGGTATACAGACATGCTGGTTAACAATGGTTCATTTGTAAAGCTTTTGTTAACCGGCATGTCGGTATACCAGTACCACATAGTTCTATGTAATCGCAGCCTTACGTAGTCAGTTTATGAGATTTGAAAAAATCAAAAATAAGAGAGTATTTTATTAGGTTGTACTTCTTGTCCTTTTATTAGGTGTTCTTGTTTTTTATACAGTTGTACTTTCGTCAAAAACGGAAAAAAATGTGCCTGTACATTATTCTGAAAAGCTGGGGAACCCTCATCTTCGATAATCGAAGGACGATCTGCTCACCACTGCGTTACATCGCACATCACCCTTCGAGAAATTGACCGGTCCACGGCGAATCCGCTGCCTCTCGAAGAGGAGGCCAATCAGAACCGGTCTTGTGAAATAATTTGAATCGTGGTTCAAATAGTGGTAGCCGAAGACCCGATATACATGTAAAGTGCAATATGATTGGTCGACCGGTAAAGTTGGCATCGTCGCGGACTGGTCTATTTCTTGAAGGGTGATGTGCAATGTAACGCAGATGGTGAGCAGATCGGCCTTCGATTATCGAAGGTGGGGAACCCTGTCACATAGGTATTCATTGGAAAGTGCTCAGTGAGAGCTTTCCAATGAATACCTATGTGATAGGGCGATCAACAGCGGTGAAGCTGATATGTTAATCAAGTGATCACATGATCAACATTCACCAGTTTCACTGGTCCATTGTTATCATGTGCAAGAGACGACTAACCTGATTCTCTGGTTGTCTGACGGTGGCGCTGAGGGGCTGACTGATGCTGCGTGTTGGAATTAGCGCCACTGTCGGACAACTAGGGAACCAGGGGCCACATTTATGAAGCCTTCGCAACTTTGCGTTCATGCAAATCTATTGTTTGGCTGCACATGCCCTATTGTTCACTGACTGCCTTACACTAGATTAGCATGAACGCAAAGTTGCGAAGGCTTCATAAATGTGGCCCCTGGTTCTCTGGTTGTCTGACAGTGGCACTGAGGGGCTGAATGATGCTGCGTGTTGGAATTAGCGCCACTGTCGGACAACTAGGGAACCAGGTTAGAGATGACACACGTAATTGTGCTAGTTTCTTCACGTGTTAGAATGTCGCTATGCGTTTTCACAGCTGCCTCTATGTTTTTCCCAAACATCAAATCTGTAGTCGATACCATTCTCCGTTTGGACGTCAGAGGGGACGTTCTGATCACTGGAAATAGAAAAAAACACATGACTGTACCTACAACTGTGTGACAGACAGGGTTTCAAAAAAATTTCAGGGTCTTTTGCATCCTTACATGATAATGGTGAGTTCTTATATAGCGCTTCATTATGAAGCGCTATATAAGAACTCACCATTATAGCGTATTATGCTCTCTAAGCGCTTCACACATTATTACCCCAGCCCATGATTCAGAAACCTTTCTGTAGAAACCAAAGGGCAGCCACAATATAGTGCACACAATGGACATTTCAGGCCAGTTGAGAGTTAGAGTGGCACAGCCGGGGATCGAACCCGCGACCTTCCGATCACGAGTCCACAGCCCTAACCATTATGCCCCCGCGCTCCCCTTAGAGCACAAAAAACAACACACAAGATAGTAAAGTAAAGTCGTCTCCGAATTTTGCAATTTTTAGCTCACCTGTGAGCTATAGTCGTCACGCGCCGTCGTCCGTCGTCGTCGGCGTCCGTTAGCAGGGCACGTTTCATAACCGCTGGGCCTATTGGCACCAAACTTGGTACACATGTGTCACTAGGTGACATGACCTCAGACACCAAGTTTCGGTCCGATCTGATTCCTGGCTTGGCCACCAGGGGGGATGAACCGAAAACCTTTAAAGTGCAGTTTTGCCTTAACCGTTGATCGGATCGTCGCCAAATTTTTATCGTAGGTACATCTTATGAGGCTACACGACATATCCCCCGGGTTTTTGATTTGACGTAATTTTCAAGGTCACAGAGGTCAAAGTTCGAAATTTCATCATCGGGCGGCACGTTTTGTGGCTATTTGTCCTGGATTGTTCAAATTAGGTGTGATGATGTATCTAGGTACCCTCTATGTCTGTAGCGAATTTCGGTCCGATCGGACTTCAAATATGGCCACCAGGTGGCTATCTTGGAAATCGGGTGTTGGCCAATACCTCGATAACTACTGGAGCTAGAATGTTCTGAACTTGAACAAGTATGTATCTTTGTAGCCTTCATGTGTACAGCAAATTTCAGCGTGATCGGACTTCACAGACCGCTGCGAGGTAGCCATTTTGGAAAATGGAACTTTGACCTGTGTGACCGATGAACGTTGTTCAACTTGAAAACCCGTATAATATATCATGTATCTGCATTAGATGTACCTATGATACAAATTTGGCGATGATCCGTCGAATAATAAGTTAGTTATTGCACTTTTTGTCCATTTCAATTCAAATGCCGTGGAGCCATCTAGTGAGTATTCAATGAACTAGGCCTACAGACACACAGAGACAGAGGTGGGGTCAGTCAGTACAGTGACCATGGTAACAGGTAGACCTTGGCCTCAGTCAGTTCATGCAGTGTTCACTGGTTGTGTGACTGTCATTAGGCCTAGGCTATGCTGATGGTGTGGCTGGCAGTGCTGTGTCAGGGGGATCTGATGATGTTGCCTTTGTTTGGACATGCATGCATGACAGACTTGCTTAAAAGTGCAGGTAGGTAGGCCTTGGTATTTTGACACATTCTTGTCATACAACCATGATCAGTCAAAGACTTTGATTTCTTTAATGATGGGCCCAATCTGCCTAGGACTAGGCTAGTAGGCCAAGGGCCTAGGCTAGGGCTACCCTGCCCTGTTAGGCCTAGCTGTACAAAATAGGCCTAGGCCTAGGCCTAGCCTACACTTGAACATGCAGTTGTCATCTGTTCTTCTGGGACATTCACCCACAGGTGAGCACATGGTCCATGGACCATTTCATTCGACCCCAACCAGGGTCTTCCTCAGGCATTCTAGTAGAGATCCCAGAAGTGAAATCCCAGAAATTTTCACTCCTGGCATGCCTGGGATCTCTACTAGAAAGTGCCTGAGGAAGACCCCGGTTGGGGTTGAAAATTTGCAAAATTCGAAGACAGCTTTACATTTACAATCTTCAGTTGTTGTAGAGATTTAGAAATGGCGAACATTGACATACCTCACTAGTTTGAAACTCTGTGTGTCGATGTTCGGCAGGAAGGTGTCGCATTCAAATTCCTTCAGTATTTCTGTCAGGTAGACACGATGACAGTTCTCCGATTCCAACGCCTCCTTATAGACGGAGCTACCACCGATGATGAAAACGCCTTCAACTTTTTCGTCCAACGGTGGCTGGCGTAGGATTTCTAAGGCAGATTCGAGGCTTGAGGCAACGTGGGCGCCATCAGGAGCTTCCCTGAAACAGAGCACACGCGTTATATGAATGGTTCCGGTTTTTGCTGCCTTTGCAGTCAGAGCACCATGAACGAGAAGGCAGGGATGCATGAACCAATCTATCCACGGATGTTGATTGTACCAGGTAGTAGGCCTACAACAATACAATGCCATTCATGTCATTGTTACCCTTCCACGGATGTTGATTGTACCAGGTAGTAGGCCTACAACAATACAATGCCATTCATGTCATTGTTACCCTTTCATTGTCAAAGACAATTTTGTCAAAAATGAAAACGTGTAAAAAAATCTTGAAATGCACCTGAAAACCTTCACATAGGTATTCATTGGAAAGCTCTCAGTGAGCACTTTCCAGTGAATACATTTTACCTATGTGACATGGTTTCTGTTACACCTGAAACCCCTCACATATAGTCATAGGTATTCATTGGAAAGCTCTCAGTGAGCACTTTTAATGAATACCTACGCGAGGGGTTTCGGGTGTTACAGAAACCATGTCACGTAGGTGTTCATTGGAAAGCTCTCAGTGAGTACTTTCCAATGAATACCTATGTGACATAGTTTTTGTGTGATTTTAGGATTTGGCAAGCACTGATAGTCTCATGTTAACTGATGGCATTCCGTGGATCTGGAGACAAACCCGAAACTTACTTCAACGATCGACTAAGGATGACGTTGATCCTACCAGGAAGAGGACGGAACTTCGATGGAATGGAATCCCACGTTTTTCGACCCATAATGACGACATTCTGCTTGTTTACATCTTTAGTTTCCATGGTAATACGTTTGAAGAAAGCCATGTCTCCCCTTCAACATAAATTGGGCATGGTTAAGTCAATAGGCTATACTGTTCTCAGGGTAGCAACAATAAGGCCACATAAAAAAATCTTTAGTTTAGCATCACCTACCGGTAATATGGCAAGCCGTTTGTTCATTATTTCCAGAAACTCAGTTTTTGCTCCAGAAACTAGGTTTCTGACTTCAAAAACCAAGTTTCTGGTCCCGAAACTTAGTTTTTGGACATCTAACTACTACTTTGGATCCAGAAACTTAGTTTCACGAGCAAAACTAAGATTCTGGACCAAAATCTTGGTTTCTGAAGTCAAAAACTTAGTTTCGGGCCAAAAACTTAGTTTCTGCTTGCAAAAACCCAGTTATGGAAAGCTGTTCGTTCATTTACGGCAGAAACCATGTTTTTGACTTGAGAAACTAAGTTTTTGGCCCAGACTTAGTTTTTGACCATCAAACTTGTACTTAGTTTCTGGCAAACAGAAACTAAGTTTTTGCCAGAAACATGAGAAACTAAGTTTTTGACTTCAGAAACCAAGTTTTTGGTCCAGAAACTTAGTTTCTGAATCCAAAATACAAGTTACATGTTCAAATACTAAGTTTTTGAAGTCGAAAACCTGGTTTCTGAACAAACAGCGTTCCATAACTGTGTTTTTGAAAGCAGAAACGAAGTTTCTCACTTTAGAAACCAAGATTTTGGTCCAAAAACCAAGATTTTGGTCCAGAAACTTAGTTTTTGGTGCAGAATCTTAGTTTTTTTGCTCGTGAAACTAAGGCCGTTTTTTTAAAATCAGTTGGTTTACGGGAAATTTGGTAGGAAATCTGAAGTCGGAGGGGAAAAACTAAAAAAAATAATCAACATTTACTGATTTTTTTTCGAAATGTATCCTGAAATGCTCTATGGACTAAGAGGAGGAAGAAATATTTCCACCATGATGGCTCCCAATCACTATTTTTTCGACATCAAGAAGCTGAAACACAACATCAGCAGGAAAAAATAACTGAGAAATTTGAAGTTTTATTTTTTTCAGAGGTTTATTTTTATGCACAGGATCGCGGAGGAGAAAAAAAACACCCAAAATCCAATTTTATTTTTTTTCTGAATTTGGCAATTTCAATGTCGGCGGTCCCGTAGCTAAACCAAGTATTTAAAAAAAAACGGCCTAAGTTTCTGGATCCAAATAGTTAGGCCTAGCCTAGATGCCCAAAAACTAAGTTTTTGGACCAGAAACTTAGTTTTTGAAGTTTCTGGAGCCAGCCCGGCAAAATCTAAGTTTCTGGAAATAATGAACAAACGGCTTGCCATATAAGGTAATGCTAATTAACTGGTCACAAGTTCCTGTGGGCCAACGAAGTATGGTATGGTATAGGCTAGCTCGCTAGCAAGGCAGCCACAGCCTTTGCCCTTGGAGGAATTATAGGCCTACTATAATTCCTCCAAGCTTTGCCAGAGCAGGACAGCAGCCCAGGGGTCTGGCAAAATGCCAGTCAGAATCTCACTTTATTCTCCATGGAAGGTTTCCTTTAATGCCGATTCCACCCGATGGACATCTTGCTACAACCAAGTTAAGTGGGAAACCAGCCTTATTGACGACCACGGGCGACATTTTCATTCAAGAAAATACACTTGACCAAACATGCCAAAAAGGGCAAGAACTTTTGAACTTATTTCATGTATTTGCGGGGCGCCATGCGAATGGGTAAATCTTCCAAACATCGTCGGAGGGATGTGCACGGGCAAATGGACTTAGAAAATTTCAGCAAAAAGAATACAAAGAGAATA